>JAJPUD010000272.1:252660-273572 GCA_023553655.1 Myrmecobius fasciatus | reverse complement strand
CTCTCTCTCTCTCTCTCTCTCTCTCTCTCTCTCTCTCTCTCTCTCTCCCTCCATCTCTCTCTCAGCTGTGTGGTTGAGAAACGACCTTGAGTGAAAAGGAACCAGCATACCTGGTGAGTGCAGAAACAATGGGGCTTGGCTTGGGCACTTGCAGGGGTGTGGAGCTTTTGGTTTGAATTTCCAAATCAGAGAAGAGAACTGAAGTGCAGCTAGAGGCACCATTGCCCCACTCCATGATCAGAGAAGTTTACACTAACATTTTCCATTAAAAAAAAAAAATGCAAAGAAGAAAGAACCCAACCATAGAAACTTACTATGGGAATAGGGAAGACCAGAGTTCATCTTCAGAGGAGGTCAGTGAAGTAAAAAAAAAAGTCTCTTCTGCCCCAAAGGGTAACATTAAATGGTTTACCTGTCTAGAGAGAGAATTTATAGAAGAACTTAAACAAGACTTTAAAAATCAAATGAGAGAGATGAGGAAAAAAAATATGAACTATCCAAAACAAACAAGAATTTTATGAAAAAAAAAAATTAACCAACTAGAAAAAGACATACAGAGCCTAAACGAAAAAAATAATTCTTTGAAAATTAAAATTGGCCAAGGGAAGCCAGTGAAGCTATAAAAAACAAAGAAATAAAAGAAAACATAAAAAATGAAAAAACAGAACAATGTCAACAGGTAAGAAAAACAACAGATCTGGAGAACAGAGCAAGAAGAGAAAATATAAGAATAATTGGACAACTGAAAGCTGTGATCAAAAAGAGAACCTTGCCATAGTAATGTAAGAAATAACTAATGAAAATTGTCCTGGAATGATAAAATAGGAGGAGAAAATAGAAACAGAAAAAAAAAAATCCACCAATCACTATCTCAAAGAGATCCTTGTGGAAAATACATAAGAATATTATTGCCAAATTTTGAAAACTTCAAGATCAAAAAGAAATATTTGGAAGAAACAAAATATATATATATATATATATATATGTTGGAGCTACAATTAGAATTGTACATGATTTATCAGCAGCTACAATAAAAGATGACAGATCCTGAAAAAATATGTACTGGCAATCAAAAGTATGAGGCTTACAGCCAAAATTATCATATCCAACCAATTATCCATAATATTGGATGAAAAAAATGGACAAGCTTACAAATTTCCAGGACTTTGTCTCAACCAAACCCAAACTTTATAGAAAAATTAGCATATAAGAACCAATATCAAAGATTAATTTCAAGGAGCGCAGCATGGATAAATCATTAATGTTTTTACATGGAAATGTATACCATTAAGTTTAAGAGTGACATCAGTAGTTGGGTAGCTCAAAAGAAAGATTGGAGCAGAGCTGAGTAGGATCTAATTCTAAAAAGCAAAGCTGTCTAGGAAAAGGTAAAAATAGTAATATATTATGCAAATGAAATGCAGAAAAAAGACTGACAGAAACATTAAAGGAGAAGGAAGGTTCATAGTTCTGAAAACCTTTATATATATACACTATAACAAGGATCAGGAGCAGAATTCATTAGAAAAAAAAAAGGTAGGGCTAATAATAATTGATTTTAGACAAAGTCAAACTTAGAGATTCAATCAAGAGAGAAATTTACATCAACCATATTAATTTTGTTTTTGATGCATGTTTACATATGGTTAAATATGTATGTATATATGTGTGTGGATGTAGATATATGTATATATGTGGGTAGCTGAGAATAGATATATAATATATACTTGTATATATGTGTATATAATATATATATATAATATGTATGTATCTATGCATGTGTATATATAAATATATGTGTGTTAAATTGTAGCCTGCTGGGTTGGGGTGGGGGAAAAGGGAAAGGGGGAAGGGAGGGGAAATGCCTAATATGGTAGAACTTTGTAGGATAATTTGGAATAGAGATTGATTTAAGGTAGGATTGCCAATTAGAGGGCTCAACAATTGGCCGAGGAATAAGAAATATGTCCAATATAAATTCATTAATTTCTCTGGTTCTGCATTTGTTTACTTTTCCCTTTGGTGATAACCTTACTAATCTCTCTTTGAATTTTTAAAGTAATGTTTATTTTAATAACCTGCTTGAAAAACTAGACTATTAATTAATCTATAATTTAACTTTTATAATTTATTTCTGTGTTTGGATTCTGTTCTTCTAATAATTTTATTTTGCAGGACAAAAAATATTATTCTTACACTTTAATTATTTCCAATATATTATTTTAATATTCTTATTTAGCATTACTGAATTTAATAGTGCTAAAATGAATAGAACTAGTTATTGTTAATAAATTTAAAAACTATATTATTCTTTTCATTATAAATTATTTTTTCTTACACATTATAAAATTATAATTTATGGAATGTCTTCAGAATTAGATGTCATATTTTTTAGGAGCAGAGCCAGTGGGATGTTACAAGTATATAAAGTATTTTTCCCTTGTTAACACCTCACAGAAAGAGTCCCACTTGGGTCCCACTGGCCTAAGAATTCAATTCTGCTTTCATTAATGACTAACTTACTCCTGGGAAATAGCTTCTACATAAAGAGGAGGAATAGCACATACATCTTGGGGAAATTACTTAACCTCTCTTGGTGACAGTTTGTCTATAAAATTATGGGTTTAGAATAATTTATCACTAATATTTTTCTTCCTTTCTAAATATGTTAAATCATGCCATTATCCATAAAGGAAAAACCAAATGGATGACAGGTAGGTGCTGCCTAAATTATGCCATGCTATTAGATGGCTAGTATATTAAATCTGTATGTCATTATATCTGTCTTGGATAGGCATTGCAGATGAAGAGTGAACTGAAGTCAGGAATAAATAAAAATAAGAGGAAGAGAGTGGATTGGATTGCATCTGGAAAAAGTTTTCCATACTTTCAATATTTTTAAGCTGTTCCATAGCACAAAATTTCATCTTAAAGGAAAGCATCTAGTCCAACTGTTTTGGTCCTTCCTGGGCTCCATTCCTGATTCTCTAGCATGGCATAGTAGTTTACTTTTATTCATCCTTGACTTCTTACACTGGAATTATATTCCACCCTGAGGCCCTTTCCTTTAACTGTTATTTGTTTGTTTCCCCAGAATTTCTATTTTTTGGAAAGGGCCCAGGCCAGCTATAACTTTTTTTTCTTCTCTGGCCTCTACTGTTGACTCTCTACTAAACCTCCCCACCCTTTTTCAGCTCCCTTTTACATAGTCTTCCCCCATGAGAATGTAAATTCCTAGGCAAGGACTTTCTGCTTATATTTGTATTCCCAGCTCTTAGTACAAAGTCTGGCACTTAATAGATGCTTCATGAATTGAGATTTTAACACAAGTGTTCTCCTGCTGATAATGTATCATCACAAATATTAGAACACTTCATTTTCTCCTCTCTTGCAATTTCCTTAAGGACTTCCCTTTTTTTTTTTTAATTAAAGCTTTTTATTTGCTTTATTTATTTCAACAATGACCCTTGCAAAGCTTTCTGTTACAAATTTTTCCCTCCTTCCCTCCACCCTACCCCCTAGATAGCAGGAAGTCTAATACATGTTAATTATGTTAAAATACATGACAAATCGAATATATGTATACATATTTATACAGTTATCTTGCTGTACAAGAAAAGCAGATCTACAAGAAAAAAAAAAAAAACCTGAGAAGGAAAACAAATGCAAACATCAATAGAGAGTGTGAAAATGTTATGTTGTGGTCCAGACTCAGATCCCACAGGCCTCTCCCTGGGTGTAGATGGCTTTCTTCATCACTGAACAATTGGGAATGATTTGAAACATTTCATTGTTGAAGAGAACCATGTCCATCAAAATTGATCATAGTATAGTCTTGTTGCTATGTATAATGATCCCCTGGTTCTGCTCATTTCACTTAGCATCAGTTCATGCAAGTCTCTCCAGGCCTCTCTGAAATCATCTTGTTGGTCGTTTCTTACAGAACAATAATATTCCATGATATTCATACACCATAATTTATTCAGCCATTCTCCAATTGATGGGCATCCATTCAGTCTCCAGTTTCTAGCCACTACAAAAAAGGGCTGCCACAAACATTTTTGCACATGTGGGTCCCTTTCCTTCCTTTAAGATCTCTTTGGGATATAAGCCCAATAGAAACACTGCTGGGTCAAAGGGTATGCACAGTTTGATAACTTTTTGAGCATAGCTCCCAACTGCTCTCCAGAATTGTTGGATCCTTTCACAGTTCCACCAACAATGTATCAGTGTCCCAGTTTTCCCACATTCCCTCCAACATTTGTCATTATCTTTTCCTGTCATCTTAGCCAACCTGACAAATGTGTAGTGGTACCTCAGAATTGTCTTAATTTGCATTTCTCTGATCAATAGTGATTTGGAGCACCTTTTCATATGACTAGAAATAGTTTTAATTTCATCCTCTGAAAATTGTGTGTTCATATCCTTTGACCATTTATTGATTGGGGAGTGGCTTGAATTCCTATAAATGAGTCAATTCTCTATATATTTTAGAAATGAGGCCTTTATCAGAACCCTTAAATGTAAAGATGATTTCCTAATTTATTGCTTCCCTCCTAAGCTTGTCTGCATTAGTTTTGTTTGTATAAAAACTTTTTAACTTAGCATAATCAGAATTATCTATCTGGTATTCAATTAAGAGTTCCAGTTCTTCTTTGGACACAAATTCCTTCCTTCTTCACAGTCTGAGAGGTAAACTATCTTATGTTCCTCTAATTTGCTTATAATATCACTCTTTATGTCAAAATCATGAACTCATTTAGATCTTATCTTGGTATGTGGTGTTAGGTGTGGATGAAGTCCTAATTTCTTCAATACTAGTTTCCAATTTTCCCCAGCAGTTTTTGTCAAATAGTGAGTTCTTATCCCCAAAACTGGGGTCTTTGGGTTTGTCAAACACTAGATTGCTATAGTTATTGTCTAGTTTGAAGGACTTCTTTTTGATGCTGAAAAAACTTCCTCTCTTAGTTATCCCACTGTCCATTTGTAGTCTGCTTCTTTCTGACTATAATTTTAGGAAACCCCTTACCATGCTTAACATTACTCCCTATATTCCAAATATCTCAACAATCACTTTGTCTCCTGTGGATTTCCTTCTCCTCCCTCATCCCTATCCATTTCTGGGACTTTCATCATCATTTTATCATATTTATTTTTGTTTCAAAATAACATTATATTACCATATACTAATGTTTTATATAATGTTAACATTATAATTAATCTCATATAGTATAGATAATATTAACATTTTATTATTGATAATACCTAGCAGTTTTGTTGTATTTTAAAGATTACAATCATGATAAAGTCCATTTTTGTCATTGTTTCTGGAACAAAATACCTTTCTACAGATATCACTTCTCTTTGTGTCTTGAATTCTTCATTGGAATGCAAATTCTTTGATGATCTAGACTGTCCTTATTTTTTTTCTTTTATCCCTAGCACTTAGTCCAGTACTTGGAACACAATAAATGATTAACAAATAATTTTTTCACTAAACACCACAATCTTCAAAGAAGCTAGGTTGTATATGGCTCAAATGCCAATAGAGAGATGCATGATAGGTAGAAATAGGCTGCATATTTTCACTGATAATCTACATGAAAGCAATGTCATAAGCAATGTCATTGAGGATATGAGCCAACAAAAAAAGGAGGTAGAGGGGCAGCTAGGTGGCGCAGTGGATAGAGCACCAGCCCTGAAGTCAGGAGGACCTGAGTTCAAATCTGGTCTCAGACACTTAACATTCCCTAGCTGTGTGACCCTGGGCAAGTCACTTAACCCCATTTGCCTCAGCAAAAAAAAAAAAAGAAAAAAAAAAGGAGGTAGATCAGTCATGTAGTGAGAGTGAAGGAAAGCAGATGTAGAATTGGTACTCACTTAGAGAAAAATCTCAAGTACCTTGGATCCTCTGTAAAGGATTTGTGTGTATAATGTGTGTGTAGGGGGTATATAGACAATAATTACACAGAATGATTAAGTGAATATGCATTGCAATGTACACTAATATATCTAGGTCTTTTAAAAAATAGAAATATTAAAGTATTACTTTTTGTCCCCATTTTTTTCTCTTATTTTCTTTTTTGAGATGAAGCTTGAATATAGTACATATGGAGTATTGGATTTGGATTCTGCATAAATCATTTAATTAACCTCTTTGAAATTCAATTTACTTAACAATAATGTGAATCACAGTTTGTCATCACTGAAAATTTCAGAGGTCATCTAGCCTATCTGTATTCAATCAAGAACCTACTCTAAACTCATGATGAAACATAATGATAAATGATGGACCCATCAGAGAAACTGAGATTTACATGCACACACACATATGTGAGAGCATGAATGTCTGTGTGTTTGGACATTGTCAATGTGGGAATTTGTTTTGCTTAACTATATATGTGGGGGTTACATGAATAATAAAATAAAGGACTAAAGATTTTCTTTGATTCCCCACAACCTCTCAAAGTTATATACCAGAGATAAAGCAATTTTAATTGTCTCCATGGTCTAGGACACCAAGAATTCAAAAGAAGGTTAAAATTAATGTCAGCTTATAAATGGACACTCATCTTACCACCTCACCATCCTCCCCTACCTCCCATGCTATCAGCAACAAAGCTGTACTAGCAGATCCAAGAACTTGACATACAGCCTTGCCCTTTTTCATATATACATTCATACAACCCCACACTTCAGCCTTTCCCCTCTTTCCAGTGCCATGAAGACTCTCGTTCTGGGCTGCAGAAGTTTACTTAAGCCATGACAGACAGCTAATATTGCAGCAACCTATCAGAAGCAACTTGCTGAGAGTCACAACAGATAGCCAGCTCGGGAAAGGCAATCCTGTAGCATCAATGTTACAGCCCTCTGAACTGCCAATAGCACTGAGTAAGTAGAGGGAATAGGATAGGACCCGAGGACAGCATGTGTATGAAATATGGGGTGAGGAGACAGGCAGCATTTCACTAAGTCTGGGAAAAAGAGCTCAGTATCTAGCTGAGATCAATTCTGTCCATTAAAAAGTCACTTGGGGAAGAGACTTCCTCTAGTTAATCATGAATTGCCTGGCATGGGAGGAAGCTGGGATAGTTAGAGATCTATCCCTAAGGAAAGTACTATGTGATGGGACAGAATCAGAAAATGAGCAAAAGGGAAAACTCAGAGAGAAAAATGATAGATATCACTAAAGATTTCAGGAAGAAGGAAACTCTTAAGATCTTGAATATAAGCAGATAAATTAACCAGGAAATACTGATAACAGATGGAAATAGAGCCTCTAGTTCTAAGCTACAAGTTCAAGCTCCTATGAACAAATCCTACAAAACAAAGGAAATCCTGCAAAACAAAGGCTCTTGGTTGGATAGATTAGGTTAATTGGCCTCTGAAATTTTCAATGCTGATAAACTGTGATTCACATTATTGATAAGTAAATTGAATTTCAAAGAGGTTAATCTTTATCTTGAGGAGACAGTGCAATGTGAAGAGAATATGGAACCACAACACATTGTTCCTTAATGGGTTCAAAATAAAAATGAGAATTATAAGAGCAGAATTTATATTCAAAATAAAAATGAGAATTATAAAAGCAGAATTTATGGCCTGAGCAGCAAAAATTATGGGCAGAATAAAAAAAACGGACTCTTCAATAGTAAGCCTCATCAAAGAAAACAAAGCTTAGGAATATAGATACATTAAAGTAAGAGACAATCTAGAAAAAAAGAAGCAAAAACAGTATCATGAAAAAATATATACTCACTATGCAAGCAAAACATACTGATTTCAAAGATAGATCCATAGAAATAATCAAAAGATCATAGGTCTTCCAGAAGAACATGAAAGAAAAAAATCTTTAACACCACAATTCAGGAAATAATAGAAGAGAACTGCTCAGAACTTCTGAACATAGAAAATTACCAATTGAAAGAACTTATAAATGACCTCAGAAAACTCAAAACCCCAAGACACACAGTGGTTTAATTTAGTGATTGAATATGAGAACAAGTTCTCCAAGCTCATTAGAAGAAAGATTTTCAAGTATAAAGGAAAGGAAATTTAAGTAATTCAAATCTATTCTGTATCCATCAGGATATATATAAAAGAATGGAATACTCTGTCTTAAGAGAAATGGAAGTTTGGATATAGCCCCAAAGTTACCTACCCTGCTTATCTAACTTTAGCCATAAATGAAAAAAAAAAAAAAGAGGGATATTGAATAATAAACATTTGAAATAAGAAAACCAGAACTAAAAGATTATTTGCTTCTTGAACACTCCAAACAAATACAGGAAGAATGAATTAATGTATCAGTAAAGGATAATAACAGCAACAGAGCAGCAGCAGAAAGACAAGTATGAAACTTTTTTTAAAAATTGTATGCTAGGATATAGGGTGAAAGGCAGAAAACCATAGGAGGTAATAATGAAGAGGTAGGTCTAGGATATTATGAATAAAAAATTGGGCATCCTGCTTATGGTGAATCAATTTTTTTTTTTTTTTGATGGGAGTACATTCCAACATAGGAGGTTACATGAAAGGGGGATAGGGGAAGAAAACAGAGGATCAGAGAGGAATGTATGTGATGCCCAAGACAAATTAAGGGTTAGTAAAGAGGGAAAGGTGACCCATGTAGTCTCAATAAGGGAAAAGCCTAAAGGGGAGTTGGTGAGAAAAAGGAGGGAAGGATTGAAAAGGAGGGAGAAAGAAAGAGGATATGCTTTTATGATAGGAGGAGGTTCCATTGATGAATGGTACTATGGGGGAAGAGAAATCATATATATATAAAGATAGAGTATAATCTGGGGCACTTGGTGCTTGAAAAAATTCAGCCATTGCTTTCTTTTCTATTATTTTTAGCACAGTTATATCTGTTTAGTATATTCCTTATTGAATTTAACTTAATAGCTGTTCAGTAATTCCTTATTGAATTTAACTTAATTTTAAAGTAAGCCAACTATTCTGAACCTTTTTGTTCTACAAATACTTTCAAATATTTGTCTGAATTCTGCTTTGTAAACATTATCAAGAAGCTGTAAGCCTGACAAATATTTATTTGACAGCTTTTAATTTTTCTGGTAACATGTTTAAAGACATAACTTTATTATAATATAAATTTAAATCCAATATCAATATTTTTCTAGTTTTAAAAGGTCTTTCCACAGAAAAATTCAAAATATGCTTTAGAAATTGAGATTTTGCTCTCCATGTATCATGCCACATATCTCTATAGTTTTTGTGCAGGGAAAGGGATTTTCAGTTAGAAACATACTAAATAAGTTTCTTCTCTCTCTAAAAAAATGTAATTTCTTCTCTCTTACAAAAATACAACTTATATTCTATTTTATCCCTTTGGGTTCTTTATGAGAAGTTAATATGGACTCTCAATGAAAAATCTCTACCATATTGCATCTCATTCATAATGGTCACATAAGACAGAAGTGGCTCTAAAACTTGGTTCCCATTGACAAGATTATCAGTCAGCAATGAATTGAGGAGTGGTCTATTCAGAATCAGACAGATTGGGTGTGGGAGTTTCCTGAGGCAGACTCCAAAGCCAGAAGATTTAGGATTTACTGACTTATTGTTAAAACAGAAGCCCCTCTAAAATCAGGAGACCACAAAATCATTGCTATATTACATCATTTTCCCCTCTCAAGCAGATTGTACCCCAAATTCAGCTGGGATGAAGGGATGGAGGTCTCATCTTCTGGGGGCATAGAGCTGTCTGTACTCAGTGGGGTTCAGACCAGGAGGGGAAGTGCCCGACTTGAAGATGGCAGCAGCAACATCTAAGGGATGTTGAGTGTCCGAGTCAGCCAGCCCATGACCTTCTTCTGATTGAAAGAGTAGTTGGAAGTTCATAGCTTGGAGCCTGGAGGAAAGAAATCTCACAAGTAGGTTAACAATGCAGGGGCCAAATATGAGCAAAAATAAATAATTAAAAGTGGAGTAAGTAGGGACAACAGGCAGGAACCCCACCCAGAGGAAGGCTGGCAGGAGGAAGATGAGGCTATCATCAATGGCTCTCATCCAAACAGCTTTTCCTTGGATAAATACCAAAGAATGTTTTCCCTAAAATCCCTGTGTTTGTCTCCTTGAAGGGATAGGGACCTTATTTATACACAGTGAAAGGAGCACTCAGATGACCCAGGATGAAAGGATCATAATGTTTAAAGGTATTAAGTATTGGGTAGGGAGGATGATGCGCAGAATGAAGATAATAATTAGTCTTCAATGGGCTTGACCTCTTTTAGCAAAAGCCTCTGAGCCTTTTCAGTCTTACCAGGGAAGGCGTTTACCCAATTAGTAAAGGTGACAACAAAAACCAAAAAGCAGTTTGAAGCCCCTGGGAGGGGACACGTGTAATGTCCACCTGCCAGTCCTTCCCTAAGTACGTACCCCTCCTCCTGATAGGCTTCAGCCCCTGATTAGCAGCCCTTTCACAAACTGGGCACATTTGACAAATCTGTTTGTTTCTCTTACCTTGTGACCAGTGAAAATAGGTTTCACAAGTGAGTAGCTTGGTGTAGGCCATAGAGAAGTTTCCACTGGCTGGCTTGGGGATTCGGAATGCTAGTTCTCAGGGAGGGTATGAAGAAGCTTCAAGGAAGGTGGGAGCCTTATGAGTAAATTTGCCAGAATAATTTTGGAATGGATATCCTACAGTTAGTGTGTGGGTAAGAGATCCTTTCTGGCAAGAAGACTGGGGACAGTCAGGTGACAGTTATTCCCCTGGGGGGGGTACCTGGTACAAATGGGGTGGCGTCCAGGGTGGGGATGGTGACATTTGGGAAAGGGACCTTTTCAAATAATGCATCAGGTCGCATATGTGGGCTGCCTTGAGGATGCCAAGGGCACCCCAACAATCCTGAATGCCCCCACTGCCCTTGGAGTTCCCTAGCCTGGCTAAAGACAAGGGAGCTATCTCCCCACTGGTGGGGCCACAGAGTGACATAGAGAGCTGGAGAGAAAATACAAGAGCAAAGCTCTCATCCTCAGTGTTGTTAAAGAAATACTTGTAAAAAGCAGAAAATAAAAGAAAGAAAGTGAGGTAATTTTAAGTGCCTCAGCCCCTTTTGAATTATTGAGAAGTGAAGGCTGGGCCATTGTCACCCTGCAAAGACCTGGGTAAGCAGTTCTAAAACTATATTATAAAGCAGCAGTCTGAAAGCTGGTCTGGGGGTGTTTGAAACCATCCAGAAAGAGAATGAGAAAGCGTTTGTCTCCTTTCTTCTGTAAGGGGTATAAGAATCAGGGAGCTGGGGAAGTAAAGGTGCCATGGTCAGGGACAAAGGGGCAGCAGCACAGGCAGCTGAATCTGCAAGCCTGTTTCCCTTGCATATTTAATAGGAGAACTTTTTTCTGGCAAAAAGTCCCCTTTCATTTCATATGCAAGAAATGCATATGAGAATGCAAAATATGAAAGGCATATTTGGAATTAGTATAAATGTTCACTCTCATTCCTTTCCCCACTTCCAGAGGTCCTAGTAAGGGCACTGAGTTCAGCTTGTGGCTTAGGTTCCAAGATGCTATTGAAGGTTCCCACAAAATAACCTGCCTTCTTTTCCGATTTTCAAGAAAATTGGATCCATCTGTAAATCATTTATCATCTGGGTTGTAATGTTACCTGACTGAGTATTGTCAGGGAGCAGAGTGGCAGGGTTGATCACACCTGGAGAATCAAGTTGGGGGTGTCTAGCAGGAGAGCCTGACATAAGCCTCCCACTGATAAGCCACTGATGACCTTTGGCTTCCAAAATGCTCTGGGGGTTAAAACTTCCAATGGCTGATGTAGAGTGAGTTTAGAGACTTCCTCAATTAGAAGGGCAGTCACTGCTCTAAGGCAAGAGGGCCACCCTAAGGACACTGAGTCAAGTTTTTTTGAGAAGTAGAAGTCAGGCCTGGGATCAGATCCAAGAGCCTGAGTTAAGACCCCCAGGGCCTGGCTTGGCCTTTCATCAATATACAGAGTAAAGGGCTTTTCTAAGTTAGGTAGGGCTAGGGCAGTTTACCTTTCAGGGTCTTAAAAACCTGATCAGGCCCCCAGCCAAAGGGAAGGGGGTCAGGGCCTTGAATAGAATCACGGACAGACTTGGCAATAATCCCAAAATCAGGTATCCAAATTCTGTAGAAACCTGCCACACCCTGGAAAGTTCGAAGCTGTTTCTTTGAGGCAGGTTCAGGGAGAAATAAGATGGTCTGCTTTTTCTTCTCTGTGATAGAACAGGCAATGGGAGGTGGCCCAAACGCTTAGCAAAGTGGACATTCAGACAAAGAAACTTTCCAGCCAGGAAGCCAGAAAGTTAAAGGGTTTGTTTAGTTTTTGTTTGGTTTTGTTTTTTCTAGCAGCAGCCAGAGAAGCCTCCAGGGCTGGACTGCAGATGCATACTTATGCTGGGTTCATGGCTTCTACTGACCATTTGCTCTGATTATAGAAATTTGCTATATGAGGAAAAAGCAGGGACAGGATGATAATAGCATCAAAACAGGTCCTTCAGACCTTGTCCTGAGAGCATATACATGACAGGATAAAGCATCCTTAGTTAGATCTGTTTGACAACTGATGATACAGTAATAACTCCCCCTCAAAGCCAGACTCAGGAATAATCAGGTGGAAAACAAAGAACCAGAATTGGGAAACTGAGTCAGAAGGATCCCACCTTAAGCAGAGGCTAAGGTTGTCTTCCTAACTCTTGCCCAGATAAGATCCACTAAGACATCTCAGGAAGGCATTCTCTGAGTAATTTATGGCATTTAATGGTGGATTACCGACTTAATGATCAATCAAATTCAGAACTCAAAAGAATATCAGTTACAGTCCCAATAGATTTTATCTCTAATAGCAAATTCTACTAATCCCACTTTAGGGCTAGATACATTATTTTTAAACTTTACAAGGACTTAAACACATAAGAGATTTTGTTTAACATGTTTATATGTTTAAACTTATCCTGGTGCAAAGGATCAATCATTATATGGGCTTATAAATTCTTAGTAAACACATTCTTTGTTTAGAAACTATAAATCCTGAACAGGCTCAGTTCTCAAGGCTGATAACTTCTTACCCTGTTGGTTTCAAGAAAACTGGCAAGCTTACAAATTAAGGGGAGTTGACAGAGACCCCAGGGAAGGGGCTGAACTTGCTGTTACTCACCCCAACTATTCTTAGTGTTTTCATGGGCTGTGTTTTTGGTAGCTCCCCCCACTCTGAAGGGGGAAAGGTGTTGCATACCTCATACTTGAAGGTGAACTGATAAGACTTAATATGATGACAGTAACTCCAAGTAGCTTAGTTAACAATTTTAGAATTTTCCTAAGTAATAGCCAAATAATCTTAGCTATGATATCTATTCCCTTAAATAAGCTTCCCTTTTGTTTTAGAGGGAAAACAAAACAATCCTTAAAATTGAGACAGAGCTTAATACTTCCTAGCTGTGTGACCCTGGGCTTAATTTAACTCCAACTGCCTCAGCAAAAACAAATTGAGATAAAACAAATCTTAAAAATTGACAGCTTTAGTTAATGAGATTTCCTAGATTCTGATTAAATGTCCTAGATAAACTGAGTTGCAATTTGGTCATTTTCTAATCTACACAAATCATTTCTCTTTTTGTGGTGCCAGTTTTTACTGACAGGGCCCTCAGAAGTCTGACTCCACATAACAAGAGTTTTTAAAGTAGTGGCAAACTGCTTTTCTATTTTCCTAAAGTTTGAAAACTCTTCTGTTATACTATCAGTGCAAATAGATTACAATTTACATATCCCTTTGGTGGGCTTTAATTAGAGCGTCTTTAAAATTCCTTTTACTATCATATCTCAAACTTCCAAATTACTTTACACCCACATAGAAATTATTTATCACATTAAAAAAAAACCCAACCCACAAAGTTATCAAATATGAAGCAATTATATCCAATAAAGCAGTTAATATTTGTGTTGTATGTTTTATGCCAAGCCCTTTTGCTCATGTGGTTTTCATAATAGCAGTTACTTCTCTTTACAAATTAGAAAACTTGGCAGAGATAAAATAATTTGCCACAAATTACATAACTAATACATGTCCAGAATTGAAACAGAATGGTGGTCTTACCGAATGCAGAGGCTGAGTGGGATTCTCACCTCACACTGACATGCTGGGTGGTTCCAGGAATACCTGGATTTTTCCCATTCCACAGAAAAAAAATTAGACTTTTTAAGAAAATTTCCCAGCATTTTAACTACAGCATAGAGGTTTCTTTTTCCTTTTTATTTTCTTTTTCTCTTCTCTTCTCCTTCCTTCCTTCTTTCTTCCTTTCTTTCCTTCCTTCTTTCTTTCTTTCTTTTCTTTTTTCTTCTTTCTTTCTTTCTTTTCTTTTTTCTTCTTTCTTTCTTTCTTTCTTTCTTTCTTTCTTTCTTTCTTTCTTTCTCTTTCTTTTTCTTTTTCTTTGCCTAAATTTGCAAGAATTTCCCAGTTTGGGCATCCCCATCAAGGAAAACTTGCTGAGCATGGAGCTCATGATGACCCAGACAAGTCTTTTCCCAGTGCCTTGGGGTGTCCCACTATAGGATTGTGGAAAAGAAAAATGAGGGGTTTATTTTGACAAGGAGAGAATCAAGGGAGGGGAGGCCAGACTCCCACATGGGCCACATGGGCCACCAAATGTTGAGGCTGGGAAGGGGACCAGTGTCATGAAGTATCTCAAAAGAATTTACAAGCTTGAACCCATTTCCTTGTCAAGGGGCAAAAAATTGTAACACCAATTACAAATGGACTAAATTCCAAAAGAAATTAGCAAAGTCCTAAGAGAGAGGAGATCCCTTTATTCAGCTTTCTATCATTAATACGCTAATTCTATGGCCCAGAGTAGTGGTTCTCTAAAATTTGATTATCCCTGACCAATAGATTATCTGTCTGACAGTCAGCAATGAACTGAGGAGTAGTCTATTCAGAATCAGACAGATTGGTGTGGGAGTGTCCTGAGGCAGACTGCAAAGCCAGAAGATGTAGGATTTACTGACTTATTGTTAGAACAGAAGCCCCCCCCAAAAAAAAAAAATCATGGGACCACAAAATCATTGCTATATTATATCACTTTGTTTTTTTCCAAAGCTCAGCTAGAAGACTTACCTAATCAAAATGATTGTCAGTATGCCCTCTGTTCTGAAATTATCTTGTAGTATTTAAATGTGCAAGGCAAACTCCTTGGTAGGGGTTGTTTCCTCCCACTCCCATTGTCCAGTACTAAGAACAGTGCTTTTTAAATTTTAAGAAATGCTTATTGAACTAAATTGAATCACCAGAAACTTGGAACATGCTGTGGCTTGACATATTTTATTCTTAACAGTTTGTAGATAATTGTTCCCATCATTTTCATTACAGGAAATTGAATTTGCTAAGGAGTCAGGAAAGTTAGAACTCATTGTTATAAGGTTCATTATTCATGAATACTTCATTAATGATTCATATTTATGTAAATTGTTCCTCTATTCTGTGTGTAGGACATATCTTTCAAACAATGAAATGGGTTTTTATTATAAAGAAAGATGCATTACAAAAAGATTTGTTGTATCACTATACTCACTGCACTGCATTGTGAAAAAAAATCTACATTTTGGCTTAGATAGAGTCATTTATGGGGCAGTCAAAGGATGTAAAACAATGTAAAAATGATGATTTTATCTGTAGGAAACAAGCTGTAGCAGAAGATAAAATGGGGAGAACAGAAAAAATATAATGGAAGAATTTCCCTTTTAATCTAAATAACTATTTAGCAACTAAAGAGATAGACTCTTACTACTCTTTTCCTATAAATTATCATCAATAGGTTTATACAGTTTTTTTTTAATTTTCATTTTTTTCAAAATGACAGCTTAGCTCATTTAATTTCATTTCCAACTTTTATGAAATATTATTTAATAAAGGTGGATCATCATACATGTCCCCTTGTAAACAATCTGGTTAGAATATTCCATCATTATAACCAAATAAAAAAACAATGAAAAGGATATATTTCAAATAGAATATATTCATTGCTCTTACTACCAAGGAGGAACTGAAATGGTAAAAAAAAAAAAATAAATAAATAAACAAAAACAAAAACAAACAAACAAACAAAAAACCAAATGGATTGGTTCTTTTATCACATGACTTACAATTAGCCAGGAGGAAGGAAATATCCTGAGATGTTATAGCATGCCCTTATCTGGCAGCCTAAATCCTAAAAGGGATTTAGCACCCTAAAAGAGTTATTTAGCTATAAGGAGAGATATCATGGGGCATGGGGGAGGAGCGAAGGGAAAGATACCATGAGGCATAATGTTGTGGTGGACTGATCCAAAGGGGGTGCAGCAAGGATGGCGTAGTTATGGACAGATTTTATAGGGGAAATTTAATCTCAAACACATGACTGGGATTTCTGACTGGACAATCTTGACAGAAGGTAGGATCAAGAAGCTAAACTGATCTCTATCAGAGCCTTTTCCCTGCTTGCCCTAGAGAAAAATTCCATCAGTGCTCCAGTTTCTCTCTGTCAATAGCACCTAGCCACCCAGAATCTCATCAGTAAGTTCTGTTTTTTAAGGTGTTATTTTCTTCAGTATTTTTATGTGTCTTCTTTATTAAACTATTGAGTCTTTTTTCATGATTTTCTTTCTTTACTGTATTGTCTTTCCCTTCCTTGAGAATAAAGACAATCTTGGTTGCTTTCATGATGGGAACTCTAAACCAGCTTGTGAATTAAACCAGTTTATTCTCAGGAACTGCTAAATGAGCCCACCCTGTTCCTATTACTGATCATAATCAATTTACAATAGGGTCAGCTTTCTCAGACTGTCTTATGACCATAGTTAAGATAGTCATAATATGAACACTATCAATCATAATTGCATATAAAAGGAACTCAGGTTCCCTAGACAGTCTCATTAGCTTTTTTAAGATTACATATCCTTGTCACTCTCTAGATCCCATCTTTCCTCCCCTCCCCCCAGCTATAAGAAGTTGCATACCCTCCCCTAAAAGCAAGTTGCTTAATTATCTGCCTTTTCCTTGCTTAGTCATGATTTATTAAATCTGTGAGCTATTTCATAATAAATGGCAAATTTTTGTAACCTGTGATGGATGTCATTAACCTCTATGTTTTCTCAAATGTATTTAATATTTCTACTTGATATTATCACTTCAGATGGTGCCTTTATTTTCACTTCACTATGCTTCAATAAGTGTCCTCTTGCTCTTGCTCTGTGTCTCTGTCTCTCTTTCCACCAATCTCCCTAGCTATCAATTTTATTTACCTACCTATCTAGCTAGCTAGTTCTACCATATAGGAACAAACAATAAATCTAACCTCTCTTTCATATAACAATTCTCCAAATACTGGAAGACAGTCATGATTTTTTCCTTATATCTTTAGTTCCAGTTTAACACCTACCCCCCACTCCCCATGCTGGATAGCTATTATCTCAACTCACACTAGCATATCGATATTTGTTCTAAATGTTTTCTAGAAATAAATATAATACTTTAACAGTGATCTGATTAGGACAGAGAACAAAGAGGTCTATCATTCCCCTTGTCCTGAACATTGACTCTCTTAATTCACCATAATATTATGTTAGCTTTTTTTTCTGTTAGTTTTTACTGTTAACTCTTCTTTTTTTTCCCCTCTTAGGAAATTGGGGTTAAGTGACTTGCCCAGGATCACACAGCTAGGAAGTGTTAAGTGTTTGAGACCACATTTGAACTCAGGTCCTCCTGACTTCAGGCCTGGTGCTCTATCAATGCCCCACCTAGCTGCCCCTTTACTGTTAACTCTTATAGAATTTGAATTCCAATAAAGCCATCTATATATATATGTAATAATTATGAAGTAGACTTTTTCATTTCCAAGTATAAAACTTTACATTTCTTCCTATTAAGTTTTATTTTATTAGATTTGTTCTACTATGTCAAAATCCTTTTGAAATCCTGACTTTGTCATCCTTTGTCATCCAGCCATCCCCTGAGCTTTCTTCTGGTTGCAAATTTGATAAGTATTCAATCTATTCCTTTATCTAAGTCACTGACAAAAATGTCAAACAGTTTGGGGGAAAGTATTTATCCCTAGAAAATTCCACTAAAATACTCAATCTCTTTGCTAAAATATGCACTATGCTTATAGCATTCCCTTCATCTATTGATCTCATACACCTGGCAATAACTGATGAAACAGAGATGCCATTTGTCTTGCATGTATCTCCTTGCCACCACAGAGAGACAATTCCACAGATGGCATGTACTACATAGATTGTTGCTCTTTGTTGATGTTCAGTTGTGTCCAACGCTTCATGACGCCATTTGGGGTTTTCTTGGCAAAGATTCTGTAGTGACTTGCCAATTCCTTCTCTAGCTCATTTTACAGATAAGGAAAGTGAGGGAAACAGAATTATGTGATTGTGTCTAAGGCCAGATTTGAACTAGGAAAGATGAGTCTTTCTGACTCCCACGTCCAGAACTCATCCACTGTCACCTAACAGATGGCATGTGCAATGTCAATTTGAATGTAGCAGCAGTTGCTCCCTGTGGCCAGCATAGTGGGTGGGAAACCTTGTTCTGGCTACAGTGCCTTTCTCTGCTCCTTGGACACTAGATCCTACAAGAAGTCTCTCTCAAGGACAAAGGAAGGCAGAGGAATTGTTTCCTTCAACTCCATCCACTTTAATTGGTTTTCTATTCAGAGAGCAGGCTTTTCAAAGGACTTCCTTCCTATCCTTTCTCAATTCTTCTTGCCCACTATAAAAATAAGTGCCCCTGAAACAATGAAAGAGAAAGGACATGGCAATTTCTCTGCTCCTTAAATATCACTTGAATAAAAGTTCATATAGTATAAGTCCTGATTTTCTAAAAACCATGCTCTGGATTTTTTCATATTTCATTTAATAATTTGTTTCAGACACTTTCATCGTATTTAAACTAGAGGGTAAAGTGGTTTTGTGTGTGTATGTATCTATGTGTGTGTGTACATGTGTGCACATAAAAGTGATTATAAAAAGAAAAGAATAAGAAACTCTCAGAGGGAAATTACCACTCCCTTCAGCTAGATCTTAAGTATAGCTCTGAACAAGAATTCTGATGAGCTGAATGCAATAGTTCACTCTTAGAAGAGTCCACAGTACAAAGAGACAAGTTGTCCTAAAGTATGGAGAAAAGTTCTATCCATTATTAGACTGTGTTCCTTGAGAGTTCTTTGTGTCCCTAGAACAGTGCTTGGCTCGTAGTAGGTACTTAATAAATGCTTGTTGACTTTTCTAAGAAACAGAAAACTTGCATTCAAGTTCTGATTGTGTCTTTAAGTGTCTTTTTGGTCTTGGAAAAATTAGTTTTTAGTTCTCTGAGACTCAGTTTTCTCATCTATAAAACAAAAATAATAAGGCTTATCTTATTTCACAGAGTTGTATTAAGGATTAAATGATATAATACTGGAAAAAATGCTTTAAAAATTAGAAAATGCCACACAAAAATAAGGCAGTATTTGAAATGAATGATTCTCTTTATTGGCATATTACTATTTCAGGGCACAATAAATTGCATTGCTTATTACTAATGCTCTGTAGCTCCAGGCAATTTCCATTTCACTTCTCATAACAATAAATGTTTATAACCTTGCATAGTGTAGGCAATATATTGAGGGAGAACTCTAATGAATGACTACTTAACTCTAATGATATTAGGAAGAACACTTAATCTGGCATCATAACTCCAAGATTCGAATTTCAGACCTGAATGATTGAACAAACCACTTAATCTCAGAGGGCCTTGGTTTCCTTACCCATGTAACTAACGCTCCAAAACAACTTTCAATTTATCTATTTTGAGGTTCTAACCTAGGTACTTTTCATTAATAAATCACCTTTCTGTTTTTTTTTTCTTTTGCCATCACCAAGATAATTTTCAGAACATTTACAATTATTTTGTTTTATTTATCCAAGATTTACCTTCCCATTTTCCACTCCAACTCCCTACTCCTAGTGGAGAATATAAGAATTTCAAAATTCATTAGAAATATGTATAGAATTGGGGCAGCTAGGTGGCGCAGTGGATAGAGCACCAGCCCTGAAGCCAGGAAGACCTGAGTTCAAATTTGGTCTCAGACACTTCCTAGCTGTGTGACCCTGGGCAAGTCACTTAACCCCAATTGCCTCAGCAAAAAAAAAAACAAAAAACAAAAACAAACCAAAACCAGAAATATGTATATAATCAATCAAAACAATTTTCTACATTGACCATCTCAAAGAAACTGCTTCACTTTGCATTCTAAGCACTTCACCTGTCTCTCAGGAGGAGGGTAGTGTGTTTCAGCATTAGTCTTCTGTAATCCTAATTAGTCATTATGTTAATAGAATCCAGCCCAGTAGTATTCCATTACATTTATATACCATAATGGCTTCACCTGTTCCCTGATTTTTAGACATCTTCTCATATTCTCCTCTTTAATTTCCCTGTTTAGTAAAATATAGTTTTGTACCCAACTGTATGTGGGTGTATTCTTTCCCTTGGTCAGTTCAAATGATAGAAAGGTTTTAGTGTCACCCACTACCCCAACCCTTCCTCCTTGTTAATATAGTCTTCTATTTATGCTCTCCAGTTATGATAAATAATTTCTTCTACTGGTTTCCCTTCTTATTCTATTAATTTTTCTTTTAAGATCATGAAAGCATAACAAAACTACTCCCAGACTTGCTGTCTTACTAGGATTCTTCAAAATTCATGATAACAGGTTTATGAGGGGATACATGTATCGACACCTTATATTAGAATGTAAACAATTTATCAGTGTTTAATGCCTTATCACTGTTTAATCATATTTACCTTTTTAATGTTTCTCTTGATTTCTCTCTCTCTCTTTCTTGACTTCTCTCTCTCTCTCTCTCTCTCTCTCTCTCTCTCTCTCTCTCTCTCT
>JAJPUD010000272.1:141668-252650 GCA_023553655.1 Myrmecobius fasciatus | reverse complement strand
TCTCTCTCTCTCTCTCTCTCTCTCTCTCTCTCTCTCTCTCTCTCTCTCTCTCTCCCTCCTCTCTGTCTCTGTCTCTCTCTCTGTCTCTATCTTTCTGTCTCTGTGTCTGTCTTTGTCTCTGTTGGTCTGTCTGTCTCTCTCTTTCTCTTTGTCTCTGTCTCTGTCTCTGTCTTTATTTTGAGCATTCCTGTCACCCTACCAGCTCTTTATGGCAGGATTCTTTTTTTTTTTTTTGTCTGTTAATTCATTGTTTACTTCCTGGTTTTGGATTTAATGATGGGGCTGAGCTATTTACACTTCTAGAAAGGAAATCTGGGTTAAACTTGTGTTTTCTTGAGTAATTTGCAATTTTATTGCCGTATTTAGTGTTATGTTATTCCAGTTTCTCAGGGACAGTTCGTCTGGGCAGGTGCAAGTTTTCAGTGCTTTCCAAGTGGTCTGATCTAGGACAAAGCTGTAGGCTCCTCATACCTGGGATTCCTGACCTAGTTATACCTCTCAGGTATTAGATTAGTTTGGGGCCTGAAAGTGAAACTCCACTTTATGTTATATAATTATAATAGTTGCTGTTGCTTGCTTCTTAATTTGCTTCTCAGTCCACCTTAGAACTATGACCAAAAACTCGATAGCAGGTTGTATAAATGCCAGTGGCACTAGTCCCTGAAAAATGGAAGGTGGTTGGATCCCTCTGTGTGGATATAGGATGTCTCTTTGCCCTGGTACATAGCTTTAGTACCTTTTCAATTCTTATGCTGGAAAGTTCTGCATTTTTATTGTTCAGTTTTTTCAGTAGTGTCCTACTCTACGTGAAGCCTTTTGTGATTATCTTGGCAAAGATAGTAAGGTGCTTTGCCATTTCCTTCTCCAGACCCATTTTATAGGTAAGGAAACTGAGGCAAACAGGGTTAAGTGATTTGCCTAGGGTCACAAAGCTAATGCCTGAAGTCAGATTTAAACTCAGGAAGATGAATCTTCTAGACTCCACATCCAGCATCCTATCCACTGAATTACTTAATTGCCTCCAGCATTCTGCATAACTGTTTCTATCTACACTGTCTGCACACCTGTTTATCTCCCTGAAAACCTAATTTGAAAAAAAAAAAAAAAAGATTGTGATTTTGTTTATATAATTTCCCAATAAAGACTCAATCTGATACATTTTCTAATTCTCTGAGGAGGATTTGTAGTGGAAAGCTAAGCTGTATTTTTTTTCTGCTACTGTGCCTCTTGGCATTTTTGTGCATTTTTACTGACTCTTCCCTGTGCTTAGAATGCTTGCCCTCCTTCCCTTCACCTACTGGTTTCTCTGGCTTTCTTCAGGTCTCTGCTAAAGTCTCACTTTCTGCAAGAAGCCTTTCCTAATCCCTGTTAATAGTAGAGCCTCCTCTCTTACACTACTTTCCATATATCCTCTTTATATCCTGTATGTTCATAATTGTTCACATGACTCCCCCATTAGCATCTGGCTCCTTGAGGACAAAATATTTGTATCCTCAGTGCTCAGCATTGCTCCTGACACATAGTATTTAATAAAAATACCTGTTAACTAATTTACTAACTATTCCTTTATTAAAAATGAAACTTTTAGAATTTATTGTACCTTTTTCTGCACTGAATCTCTAATCTGTCCATCAAAATGTTCCCTTACTAATTATCAAAATACACAGTAGATTATATTCTGTCAAAATACTGCTCTACACTTTTTTATGTTCAAAATGACATGCAAAAATTTTTGAGTTCTTGTGTCCAAAATGATTGCCTGAATTCTGATAGATTACCCAGCTCCTGCTTTTAGAACAAAAACTTGAAATTCACACTAGATTGACTTATGATGAAGAAATCCAATGATGAACGGTAGCAGGTAGCTTCTTCTACCATAGTGCTACATCGAAAGTCAGCTAGAGGTCCATGGATCCATGGAAAGGGGCCTATCAGCAAACCAGCACCTATGCTTAGAAGATCAATAAAAATAGTCAACTAGCCCAATCAGAGATGATTCATAAATATTTGTAGAATGCAAGGCTATATATCCAAGGCAAAAGAGATTTCTTTAAGAAATTTTGATGGTATTCAGACATACCCAGGGTGGTCAGAAATCCACAGTGGAGACCTCAGCAAGTCATAAGGGCAGCAGGGACCAGTATAGCATAATATTATTCATATCAAGACAATCATCGGATCCAGAGTCTCTGAGCACTCTGTCCCAAGATTATCAATAGCTTCATAAAGATCTAGTATTTTTCTCCTCAAAGATCTAAGTAGTCCAAGATCTCAGGTGAAGTAGAATGAGATCTAGTTGAGCTGACCATCTCACCCAACAGTGCAAGAGGACAGACTGGCTCTGCCACAAAACCCCTATTAGAGAATTAAAGTTGGAGAGATGAGTAAATACAAAATATATGATAATCATTGGAGATAAAAATGCCAAAAATACAGTCAAAAAGAAGATAGTAACTTCATAGTCAACTGCTTGCCCAGACTCAAATGAAAAACATGGCATTTCCACAAGGACTACATGATTACTTAAAAGAAATGAAGAGATACAAAATATGATGGAAGCTGTGAAAAAAAGAATTAAAAGCAGAAAAAAAAGTAAAGATGTAAACATTTCTCAAGTAGCAAACTTAAAGCTAGAATAGAATGACTAGAAGTCGTTATCTCCATAAAAGGGTAAGGAATAGAATAAAATTAAAAGATTGAAAAAACAAAAAATTTAAGATATCTGACATCAAGAACAAGTGTGCCTGAAAGCAATACAAAAAAGGATAATTTAAGAATCATTGAACTCTCAGAAAATCATGACAAAAAAGCTTAGACTAATATTTTATAAAATCACAAATAGAAACTGCCCAGATCTACTAGAAAAGAAAGCAAAGTAAAAATAAGAATACACTTATTCCTTCCTGAAAGAAATACAAAAAAAGAGAAAAGTTTCAGGAATGCAATATCAAAATCCATAGAATCTATAGCAAAGGAAAGACAAACAATTGTATTCAGAACAAATGAATTTAAAAACCAAGGAACTATATCCAGTCATGTTGATATAAAAATTGATGGCTTCTAATATAATGAAAGGAAATTTTGGAACATAATATTCTAAAAGACAAAAAAGATGTAGGATTACACTAAGAATAACTTAATATGAAAAACTGAGTATAACCCAGGGAAAACCAAAAATCTTCAGTGGAATAGAATGTTTTTAATCATTTCTGTTGAGAGGACTAGGGCTAAGCAGAGATGATGTATTAATATTCTAGTGAGGGAAAAATGTGTTCCTTCAGATACTTCTTTTCAAAAGGTATTGAGGGATTTAAATAAGAAAAATGGAGAAATATTAAAATTTAAAAATGGAGGAATACATTTGTGTAGAGAGGGGAAAGGAAATAGAAACTGTTATTTTTCATAACTGGGGTGAGAATACACATACATGGAAGACAGGGAAAGGGGAATGGGCATGAGATGAACTTCAGTCTTATTTGAAATGGACAAAATGGTTGAATATAGGATTGTGTATAGTAAAGCATCAGACTTAATGGGGAAACAAGTGTGTCAGGGCAGGTTATAAAAAGGGAAGATAATATAGGAGTGTGTGTTGAGAAATGAAAAATCACAAACAATTCATTTCTTGATCCTGAAATTGGAATTAAAAGGAAGGAAAAAAAAGAAAGAAAAGTACAGTATAATTTAAGGGAAGTATTCATCAATTGGGGAATAACTAAATAAATTCTAGTATGTGACTACAAGAGAATTATATTGTTCCCTAATTGGCAAACTAAATGATTTCAGAGAATCCTGGATAGTATAAACTGATGCATAGTGAAGTGAATAGCACCAGGAGGACAAGTACAATAATAATGCTAAAAAAACAAAAGGGCCACTGAAGCATTTTTTGTAAATGAACATAAAAAAAGGGGAGGAAGGAAAAGGGAACAAGCATTTATTAAGTGCTCATTGTGTGCCAAGCTCTGTGTTAATTATGTTACAAATATTATTTCATTTGATCGTTATAATAACAAAAGGAAGTTCAGATGTAGGTACAGGTGCCAATTTTGAAATTAATGTGCAGTTTATTCTATGCTTTAAAAAAAAGCAAGCAATACAGCAGCTAGGTGGTGCAGTGGATAAAGCACCAGGCCTGCAGTCAGGAGGACCTGAGTTCAAATTTGATCTTAGACATTTAACTCTTCCTAGCTGTGTGACTCTGGACAAGTCACTTAACCCCAATCGCCTCGATGCAAAACAAAACAAAACAAAAAAAACAAAAACCCAAACAAAAGGCAAGCAATATAAAATGGAGATCCTTAATTTTAAATACAATGTTTTCATATTATGTTGTATATTTGGAAATACTCATTTTTTAAACAATTCAAGTTCAGAATAAAAAGATTTTTTAAAAAGAGAGAATTTCTTGGAGAATCATCAGATTCAGTGATTAGTTCATGTTCACAAAGTACAGTCAGTTAGAACTTCAATTCACTGTCAAAGGAAATAAACAACAAGAACAAAACTAAAAAGATTCTAAGTCTCATTACAGTAAAATTTTGTCATTTATCAGCAAGCCTTAGATAATAGTACAATTTATCATCATTTTATTAGACTTTGGATTAGTTTTGATTTTCAAGGACTGCAATAAATTGCAATGCATATAACAAGGTTTCTCGTTTTACTCATTAATCTTTCTGTATCCCTTGTTTATAAGATTCTTATTGTCACTGAAAGGGTAATTGGGTTTAAAGACAGTGCCTAGATAGTGTACAAACTGATAAAAAAAAAAGCATGGCTTCTTTTTATTTGATTAAAGACGTCAACCCACACATAACTATCCAATTATTTTGTATAGATTTAAGGGGATTTTCTTCTCTGCTTTATTATCAGTAGAATTTCTAAAAACCCCAGAATCATCTATGAAAGAGAAGATGGCATGATTTTACACATGATAATTTGAGTAAACCTATTTTAATGGAGAAATATTATAAAAATGTATCTCTTGTTAAAACATTTTAATTTATCATTACTTTCTCTCCACATGCAGTAATTCCTAATGTTTATAATGCTCATTTAAAAAGATTATCTGAGAAATGTACATTTATCATTAATCATTAATACTTAATATAATGCTTCTATTTAACTTATAGAATTAATAAAAATAAAGATCATGTATAATATGCATCTATATAAGGATGTATATGATATGAAATTCACATATACCCACATAAAGGATATTACATATGTGTGTATATGAACATACATATATACTTACATCCATTGCTGTTCAGTCCTTCAATTGCATCCAACTCTTCCTGACCCTATGGGACTCAATGGAGTTTTCTTGGCAAAGATACTGGAATGGTTTGTCATTTTCTTCTTCAGTACATCACAGCACACCGAAGTTAAGTGAATTGCTCAGGATCACACAACTTGTGTCTGAGATTGGATTTGAACTCAGGTCTTCTTTCTCCAGGCCCAGTGAAAGTAGTTTAGAACCAAAGGAATAGGATTAGAAATCAAAGGTACTTACTTGATCAGGGACCCAGTTCTTTGAAGTAGTTGTATAACCTTGAATAAATCACTTAACTTATTACAGTCTCAGTTTCCTCATTTGTAAAATGAGGATAGATTATTTACCTCACATGGTTTTAAGGGACAAATGAGATAATCTAAAAAAGTACCTGGTAAATTTAAAAACTAATTCAATTATTATTGATGATGCCATATTTCTTCTCTGTTAAGATTCTTTGTCTTAATTGCTACCTAGCTTTAATCCCTAAATATTGAAGACTTTAATTTAAAAAGACTAAGGTCTCTCACTGCATCCAGGCTCATCTCCATTGTCCTGATTTCTGTCTGGCCACTGGACCCAAGTGGCTCTGGAGGAGAAAGTGAAGCAGGTGACCTTGCACAGCCCTCCCTCACTTAAATTCAACTCACTTGCATATTATAGCATCAACTCCCTGTGGCCATGGTCCTAGAGAAAGAACTAACTCCCACAGAACTTAAAATCTGGTTCTAAGCACATAAGACAATGTATGCTTGTTGGATGATATGTGAATGATATTTTTGTGTGTATTAACTTGTAATGATTTTGAATATGAAAAACTATTTCAAAATGTATATAATCAGGTGTATCTATTATTGCATTAATGGAAAGGAGTAATGATATGAATGAATAATACAAAACTGGATATTTTGCTTGTTTTGGTTTTTTTTTTTTTTTTTTTTTTTGGTGAGGCAATTGGGATCAAGTGATTTGCCCAGTATCACACAGCTAATAAGGATTAAGTATCTGAGGTCATATTTAAACTCAGGTTCTCCTGATTTCCTCTGGTGCTTTATCCACAGCTACATTTAGCTGCCCCAAACTGGATATTTCAATGTTCATAGTATACAAATAGTGCAAAGTATTAGGGTAGCTACATTGTTGAAATATTCATATCACCATGGATAATTAAAATTTTATTGTATTGGGAATGGAAATGCATAACATGGAGTGTATGTGTTTATTCATCCACCCATTTATCTATCTACATATAAAATGAGGTGATTTGTATAATGTCTCTTCTAACATTAAGTTCATTTTCCTTTGTTCATCTGTCCATTCATTTAAGAAAGATTCTTTTACCCCATTTTACCTCCCCTTCCCTCTTCTTCAAGAAAATCTCTTTTCTACTTCTAATTTCTTTTTTATATCATCACAATAAAGCCAAATTATACCTACATCTTTTAAGTATACCTTTGACAAAGATACAATTCTCAAGAGTTAAACGTATGATCTTTCCATATAGGTATGTGAACATTTTAACCTTTAAAAAACAATTTTTTTTCCTTCCCTTTTAACCTTTTATGTTTCTATTGAGTTCTGTATTTGGAGATCAAATTTTCTGTTCTTCTCTGGTCTTTTCATCAAAAATAATTGAAAAATCCTCCATTTCATTGAATAGCCATCTTTTCCCCTGAAAGATAATGATTGGTTTTTCTGGATAGTTGATTCTTAGCCACAGTTTGAGCTCTTTTGCCTTCCAGATCCTTTAAAGTGGAAACTGCCAGGTCCTGAGTAATCCTGATTATGGTGCCTCAGTATCTGAGTTGTTTCTTTCTGGTGGCTTGCAGTATTTTCTCCTTGCTGTGATAGAATTTAGCTACAATATTCAAGAAAGATTCTTAAAGTGCTTGCTGCCTTAGTGATCTTTTCCAAATTATTTGTTTCTTGGGGTCTTCTGTAAAATGAGGGAGTAGAAATAGAAGAGCTCTGAGGTAATTTCTAACCTCTGACAGAATTCTTGTTAAAGTTAAAACCTGTAGAAGGGAAGAAACATTTATTAAGCACCTATTATGTGCCAGGCACTTGCTAAGCACTTTACAAATATGATCTCATTAGATCTTCACAACAAATGTGAGATAAGGGCTATGATAATCCTTATCTTATCTTTGAGGAAACTGGGGCAGTCAGAAATAAGACACCTGCCCAGTTTTATCTATCTAGCAAATGGAATCTGGATATGTCAGATCATCTACGCTTGAATCACCTACTGCCTAGAAAAATGTAATATATCAAGTCACCTTCCAGCATCTTTCCCCACCAACAGCCTCCACAAGCCCACATCAGGAGATAAGCAAATTTATATTCTTGTGTCTAGGGCCTGTTTTAGAATCCCTCATGACTGTAGTGATTCTGCAGGAAAATTCCTTCCCTGAACCTTTATCTTATCTTGTCAGAAGCAGCAGACACTGTCAGAAGCAGAATTCAGCCCTAAGAATGAAAGGAAGTCTGCTATGTCCAAGGCAGTGGAGATACAAGACATGTAGTATAGTATAAAGACAATTAGGGAGGGAGAATACTAGCAACTGAGGAGATCAGACTAAGCTTTCCAGAAGTGGCCCCTGAGACAAGACAAGACAACCAAGATGAGAATTTCAAAGGGTAGTGGCAAGGAAATGGTATATTCCAAGTATGAGAATTCAACTCATATAAAAGCCTAGCTAAAGCAATTATCACATGCAGGGGAACATCTTGTCTCATAGGAGCACAGATCTAGATCAAGATGGTACCTCAGATACCATCCAATCCAGTCCTTCCCCCTCATTTTACACATAACAAAACTGAGCTGAGAAAAGTTAAGTGGTATGCTCAGACAGATGGAGAGTATATTGTCAAAGACAGGATTTGAACTCATTGCCTCTTACAATCCAAACTATTTTAGTAGTCTCATTGGTCTAGGATGTAGAGTTTGTGAAAAGGATTAGCAGAAGCCTGGAATTGTGTGTAGGTGGAAGCCAGACTCATAAGGCTGGCTCTTCAATGTCAACTTCCAGAGTTTATATTTTAACCAACAGGAAGTAGGGAGTCAGGGAAGGTCTTTGAGCAGAAAAAACATGTCTTGGTCATGTGGATTAAGATTATTTTGGCAGCTCTGTGGAGGAAGCACTAGAAGGGAGAGACAGCAGCTTGTTGAACATCATTTAGGAAAGGAGTGACTAATGAGCTTTAAAATTAGTCTGTGTAGCTCACACAGACGGCTAACGTTTCACCAGCATGAAATACTTGATAAAGCCATGCTGGCTTTTTGTGATCACAGCTTCCTTTAATTTGCTGCCCCCACCAGCCTAAGCACAAACTGCCAGGAAATCTTCTCCAAAACAAATCCATTTATAACCTTTCCCTGAAAAAAATGCTAGTTAAACATCTCAGATTTTATCTTGTGTTTCAAGGATCTGTGATTTTATCAGTATAGGTGAAATTTCTTTTCACCAAAACATAGATGGTTATCATATTTTACAGTTGTAACTGAAAAAATTATCATTTGGTAGATAACTTATTTACAACGAGTCTTTGAATTAAACTAAGAGATAAATAACTGTAATTCAGGTGGAATCAATGACCCTTTGGCCTATCCTGGAAAATCTAGAAGTCCCAAATCACTGTCCCAGGGCTTGCTTATAATTCTGTCCTTCTTGTCTTCTATCTGGAAGCAGCAGGAACTTCATTCAAGAGTTAAATTTTCTCCCCCTTTGCCAGTGTAGAAACTTCCAATCCTCTTCTCCTTACCCCTCTCTGAACTCTGACATCTCTTCCTGTTGGTCTTTCTTCATCTCTCTCTCTCTATCTCATATGTTTTCTCTCTCCCTTAATAATTCCTCTATTCCTCTTTTCTTATTCTCTCTTTCTGTCTCTGTCTCTCATTTCTCTACCCTCTTCCTTTCTGTCTTTCACATTCTCTCTCTTATTCTGTCAGTAAATAAACATTTTTAAGACCCTACTATGTGTCAGACACTATGCTGGATGTTGAAGCTACAAAGAAAGCAAAAGACTCTCAAAGAGCTCACCATCTAATAGGGTGGGACAGAAGGAAACTGAAAGGAAGTGGGGAGGCACTCAGTGCAGAGAGATGAAGTCCAGAGGGTAGCCAGGTGGGGAATGAAGGGATAGCTGCCCTGGGCACTCTCCTTAAGTGAAGGAGCATATGGCAGGAACTCTATGGGTTACCCTCTCTTATTCCTCAGCTATCAACTTTCATTGCAAGGGGATAGGTATATCTGAAATCCTTTTAACTTGTTAGGAGATGTCAAAGATTGTATTTATTACAAATATAGGAATTTGCTTCAGGAAAACGATCTATACTTCATTAACGCATGGTTAAAGTGGAAGGAAATAGAGTAAAAACAGAGATGGGATTTATCTTTTCAACAATGCTCTTCTGGGACAGGATCACCTTTTATACAATTTGTTGCTCTTAGTGAAACTTTCTATTTATTGTAGATGTTCTCACCATTTGATATGTTTAAGCAAACAAATTAAAAATATGGGTTAAACCTTCTGTACACAATAGCAGGATGTTTGTACTTTAATAATTGAATACTATAGTCATTCGGATGTTCTTTCAGTGCTCTCTTATTTTTGAATTAAATTGCAACTGGTTTAAATAAATTATATTTAATAAATACATAATGTCTATGAGACACTTTTTAAATTTAATATATCATTCAATAAGTATTGATGCTATATGTCCTGTAGACCAGCTGAGGCTATAAAGACAAAGACTAAGTATTCTCTTCCCTCTTTGAGTTTACTTTATACTGGGGAAGATATGTGTACACATGAAAATATATGCAAAATAAATACAAAGTCACAGAGAGGAGAGGACAATAGCAAATGGGAGTATTGAGAAAAGCATTATGAGCAATGTGGCACTGGAATTAAACTTAGAAAAAAGCTTGAGATTCTATGATTCCAAAGTGAGGAAAAAGTGTATTCCAGGAATGGGGGGGAGATGTTAGTTTTACATAGGCAAAGAGAGATGAAAGATATAATGATTAATAGGAAATTTTTGCTCAGGATAGGAAATAGGCCAGTTTGGCTGAATCATAGGATGCAGGAAAAGGATTATTAGAAAGATATATTGGAGTCAGATTGTGAAGGGCTTTAAATACAAAAACAATTTATAATTTGTAATATAGCTTAGAAGTAAAAGGAAGCTCCTGGAACTGCTTGAACAGGGAAGTCTTTAGGAAGGTAAATTTGGAATCTCTTTGGAGGATAAATTGAAGAGGAGAAAAAATGGAGTCAGGGAGGCCAATTAAGGGAGTAATAAGTGGATAGAGTGGACAGAGAAGTAATGGAAGTAGAATTCATAAAACTTCGAAGTGGATTAGATGTTATGGGGAAGGGTGCTGAGGGAGATGAAAAAAAAAACTGAGGAGTGGAGGATGAGTTCAAAATTGCAAATGTAGGAGATTGGAAGAATGGTGGTAATCTTGATGGAAACAGACATTTTTAAAAGGAGTGAGTTTGGGGGAGAAGAATAATAATTTCTCATATGGATATGTTGAATTTGAAATGTCAAGAGGGTGCTTTGTTCATAATGTTTTATCAAGGTTGGAAGAGAATGTTTTAGGTTAGGGTTTTTCTTTTTTTTGTTTTTAATTTGGAGAAATCTTTTTTTAATCTCAAAAAGTTCATTCTCTCGGGGCAGCTAGGTGGCGCAGTGGATAGAGCACCAGCCCTGAAGTCAGGAGCACCTGAGTTCAAATCTGGTCTCAGACAGGTAACAGCTGTGTGACCCTGGGCAAGTCACTTAACCCTAATTGCCTCAGGGAAAAAAAAGTTCATTCTCTCTAGGCTGATTTAAAGTTCTGAAGAGTTTTTTGGGTTCTGAAGAAATTTCTTAGTAGATATTGGAGGACACTTAAATTAATAAGCATAAAGACCTAGAAAGGCTGGAGGGCCTAAATCACAGTTTAGTGCAATTCTCTTCAAGGTAAAAGTATTTGAGGTCATAGAATATATTAATATTATTCTCTTCTTGTTGAATGATCACTAGAAATTTATTCTCTAATCTTTAAGAACTGGGGGTTTCTTTTTTTTGGAAACAACCAATGGAAGCATCATCAAAATTATCACAAGAATTAGCAAGGTCAATTAAGGCTTACCTTCTTTTTATTGCCCATCCTCTACTTAAAGAGCTCATCCAATTTGGCAAGATCATATCAATTGTTTAGGATTGAGTCTAACTGGGCCATTGCCCTGGTTATTTTGAGTTTGATATTGGAATAAAATGAGACCTTTGTTAGTCATTCAACAATTAATAAGGGACTTTTTTTTTAATGACTTTATTTATCTATAGCAAGAGAAGGATATTCAATAAGTCAACAGTTCCTTAGTAACCTAAGTCAATCAGTCTCAAGGAATGGCTTAGTACTTTCTAAGGAATGACTAGCCTAAGGAGGAGAGGTTAAGATTTTACTCTTAGTACAATTATCATATGTGAGAAACACAAATTACCTATTTTCAAAGAATTAGAAAGCAAGGAAATACATGTAATACCCAAACTATGTAGATGATAACTCAAGTCTTTATTTTTATCCATAATACATGGAGGAATGGACTGGAGAAAAAGCTACTTGTGTGACTAGGTACACCACTTAATTCCTCAAAGTCTCAGTTTTTGTAATGCTCCTCTCGAGGGAGGCCTCCAAATGTAATGCTCTGGGAGAAACTGAGGCAGCACTACAGATTGGAGACTAGTTGATATTTTATTATTGATAATGGAGAGTTTAGAATCCATAACTATGGATGGGACTGAATGGGACTCTTGTCTCAAAGCACCCAATTTCAGAGAGTTAGTCTTGCAGCCATTAGCCAGCTGTCTGGATCTCAATGTATCCAGCAATTAGTGAGTTTGCTCCAATGATTCTTACAGGGCTCCGGTGCTCAGGGGAACAAAGCAGAAGAGGCAGAGCACTTCGGGGATTGGCGTTCCAGGAAAGGACTATAAATTCAGTCCTGACAGGTTGGGGGTATGGAGGAAGAATCATAAATTGTGATGAGTTTGGGAAGAAGCGAGGAGACACTGAGTCTGGGGCCATAAAGATAAGGGGGATGTCCAGGTATTTGAGATGGGCCAACAGGGTTAGAACAGTCTGAGACAGAAGGACTGGTTCACAAAATGTGGAGAAGCCAGCATAGATGTACCAGCAGCTTCCAAGCAAGGAGACAAGTTTGTCTTACAGGACAGACAAACAGTTGTCAGCTGCAGTCCCCAGAAACAAGTAGCACTTAGGTCTCTCAGACAACTGTGCTAATTGTCCTCTAATTATTTAGAAACTGCTAAAGACCAGAAAACCTACAGACACAAAAATCTAGTAACAGATAGATGACCAGGATACATACTCATGTGCCTAAGTATAATGATTACATATAATCAGATTGGAAACAGCAAGGTATGACATAATTGAATCGCATCAATGATTTCTATTGACTGTTGTTCTGATCATAGAAATTAGCTACAGGAGGAAAAACAGGGACATGACTATACCATAATATAATCAATCAAAACTAATTCTTCAGCACATATAGGACACAGGATAGAATAGCCTTAATTTAGGTTTACTCTAGGTAATTTCCCCAGTAACTTTCAGAAAGTAGAGCTTTAAAACTCCCAAATAATATTAGCTATAAGCCCAAGAAATTTCACCACTAATAACAAATCCTGTTAACCAAAGCTTCAGATGATTCTTTTTTTTTTAATTTTTTATTTTATTTGCATAATATATGGGTGGGTAATTCTTCAACATTAACCCTTACATAGTTTTCTGTTACAAATTTTTCCCCCCAACTCCCCACTCCTCCCCTAGATGGCAGGATATCCACTACATGTTAATTATGTTAAAATATTGGCAAATCGAATATATGTATATATATTTCCAAACTTATCATTGTTGTGCAAGAAAAATCGTGTCTACAAGAAAGACATCAGATAAAGGAAACACAATGTAAGCAAACATCAATCAAGGAGTATGAGAATGTTATGTTGTGGTCCACATTTCACATCCCTCTCTCTGGGTGTATATGGCTTTCTTCAGTGAACAATTGGAGGTGGTTTGAAACTTTTCATTGTTGAAGAGAGCCATGTCCATCAGAATTGATCGTCATATAATACTGTTATTGCCGTGTATAATGATCTCCTGGTTCTGCTCATTTCATTCAGTCAGATGATTCTTAAACAGGTATTTACCATGACCTTATATTGATAACAGTAAGAACAGTAAGAGATTTGTCCTATGAACTTTCTGGGACTTATCTTTCATATCTAAGCAGATGTTTCATAAGGTGAACATTATAGATCATTTTGCTTTTTAAAATACCCAATACATAAAAAAATTCTAAATTGCATATTGTCTAGAACAGAAACATTTTCAAAGGGACAAAAGGCAAAAACTATTATTCTCAGAGTCCCTCTAGATAATGTGTACAATTTTAAGATGACTCAACACAGTCAATTAAAACTCATACAGAAGATCCTATTTCCACATAAAAGAATCTGAAAGATTATTTTAAAAATATCAATTAAACCTTTTGGAAATAACCCTACCGAATTATAGATCACATTTATCATATTCCTTAAACTAGAAGACAATCACACACCTAAATAAACAAATATTCATCAATTAACACCATGTAAAAGTGAGCTGTCCCTTTAAAAAACACTCTCTGCTTCCTTTCTAAAGAAGCAGCCAAAAACAGTGGGTGAGGGAAGGGAGGTGAGTTAAATCTTCACGTTTGAAAAAGAACCTTCCCGTTTCTCCCTCCCCCACTTAACTTTTAAAAGACTTGCCTCTCTTTCTTTTTCAAGCTGACTCTTCTCCATTTCTGACTTGCTTTCCCCCACTTCTTTACATCCTCTACTTTTTCTTGCTACGTGCCTTTTCCTTCTTTCTCTCTCCTCCCAAATACCTTTCTGATACTGTCTCTCTCCTTCTCCTTTGTCTCTTAATTCCTTATCCCATTCATATAAAATCATCCCTTTCCTCCTTTCTTTTTCTTTTCCTTTCCTTAAAAACATTTAAAATTCACAATATAGTGAATAGCTAAATAACTCCATAAAACTCACACACGTTCAAAATTAAATTTGACAAAATTTAAAGCATAACTTATAATGTTTACCAATTACCCAATATATTTCAGAAGGTAACATAAGTTATCAGGACTTTTTTTTAAAACAAGCTATTATTAAACTGAATCAAATCAAATACAGCTTTTAGAAAAAAAATGTTTCTTCTCTTTCAATATTAATGGTTTAATATTCAAACAAATTTTTAAGATCTTACACCCAGAATAAACAATCTAGCATGCACAAAGCAATAGAAATTATAAAAACCAAGTTCCCAAAATTCAATAGACCAATAAGCCCAAAAGAATATGGCTTTTTTTCCCCCTCACTTAAATAAATTTCTTAAATTCCAATTGAATGTTGCAGGCAAACTGAATTACCATTTGGTTATATGTATACATGCATATACACACACATACATATATATATATATATATATATATATACATATACACACATACACACATATATTTTAAACTGGGTCTCCCAAAACTTTTTCCCAAATTTTTTTCCCAAAACTAATTGACATCAGCTTGCTTTGTTCTCTCTCTTACCTTCCCCCAGGCAGAGCTGTAATCCCAGTGAGGACAAATTTTATTGCCCTCCCCTTTTCTATCAGGCTTTTGGGGAGAAAAAAACAAAAACAAAAACAAAAACCTTTTCTTCTAGTGTATTAAAGTCACAGACACATAGAAGCTAAAGGCAAACTCCTGCTTTTCTCAGGAATGCCGTGAGGGGGTTTTTCAAGTTAACAATCTCTCCCTCTCAGAAATTCAAATTGAGCCTTTCAAATAGCTCCCAAGCTCCAGTCTGCTACACTCTCCACCTTCACAGAGAATGCCCAGATGTAAAAAATACCCAGAAACCAGATTTATGTCCTAAAACACCCAGACTTGTGCCAACAGGCACCCTGAACCAGATAGTGCTTTAAAAGCACTAAGAATTGTGCCCAAAGGCATCCAGACCCAGATAGAATCTTAGCAGATACTCAGAACAGATAGTATTGCACAGTGTCCTGCCAATACATCACAGATTATTGAAAAATAAAATATTTATAGCTTGTCAGCCCCATATTTTAATTTTTCATATTTCTTTCTGGGGACCAAACAGACAGAGACAGAATTTACCTGTAGGGGTTTCAAAGAGACTTTTCTATGGCCAGATAGAGGTGTCCACCATGAGCTCTTGCTGCTGCTGAAACTGCTCTCTTTGTGGGATTCTAGGACCATCCAGAGCTGGCCTTCCCTAAAGAGTCCAGGTCCAGTTGCTTCAAGGCTCTAGAGGAGACCTGCTAGTCTCCAATGTTCAATCCTGTTCCCAGATTTCATATCTCACTGGGGCCTCCAAATGTAATGCTCTGGGAGAAACTGAGGCAGCACTACAGATTGGAGACTAGGTAATATTTTATTATTGATAATGGAGAGTTTAGGATCCACAGCTATGGATGGGACTGAATGGGACTCTTGTCTCAAAGCACCCAGTTTCAGAGAGTTAGACTGGCAGCCATTAGCCAGCTGTCTGGATCTCAATGTATCCAGCAATTAGTGAGTTTGCAACAATGATTCTTCTAGGGCTCCAGCACTCAGGGGAACAAAGCAGAAGAGGCAGAGCACTGCGGGGATTGGCGTTCCAAGAAAGGACTATAAATTCAGTCCCGACAGTTTGGGGGTATGGAGGAAGGATCATAAATTGTGATGAGTTTGGGAAGAAGCGAAGAGACACTGAGTCTGGGACCATAAAGATAAGGGGAATGTCCAGGTATTTGAGATGGGCCATCTGGAGGTTTTATGACTCTTTGGAATGCCAGTGGCCATGACTCTGCAGCCCAATTATTCCTAATGTTCAGGAGGGAGGGGGATTGCTACCGAGGCAGAACAATTGGGAAACTGAGACAAAACAATTGAGGGAAACTAAGACAGGGGAACAGTGGCACAACATTTTCCTTCTCTGTAAAATGAGGGGCTTGAACTAGATAACTTCTTAGGTCTCTTCAGGCTCTAAATAGTTTTATGTTGTTTTTATGGGGAACAAAAAAGCACTTTTCCCACATCAGCCAAGGAATCAAATAGAGATATTTTCAAATAAACAGTAACAAGGAAAATGTCTTATAATTGCTATTATCTGCTTACAAGATTTCTTTGGAAGAAAGTCACTAATGAAAATCTAATAAATAAAAAATAAGCTGATTTCTAATTCTGAGAAATTGGCTAATCTCCAAAGAAATTGAAAAAGTTATAATTGGTAGGTTTTGTGAATTTGGGAAAAACCAGAGTCTTTCATTTTTGTGAAAACAATATCATGATGCAGTTGCATTAGAAAATGCTGTCATGGGGAAAATAAGGTTCAGACATAGTAAAGAAAAACATCATGGTAGAAGAAAATTCTTTTATATGGGCAATTTTTTAAATTTAATATTTTATTTTCCCATTTACATGTAAAAATTTTTAACACTTGTTTTTAAATTTTTGAGTTCCATATACTCTCCTTTATTCCTACTTCACCTCCCAATGAGAAGGCACATGTGAGGTTATGCAAAACATTTCCATAAAAGTCATGTTGTGAAAGAAAACTTCCAAAAAAAAAAAAAACCTCAAGAAAAATAAAGTTGTTTTTTTTTTAAGTATGTTTCAATCTATATTCAGACATAACTAGTTCTTTCTCTGGATATGGATAGCATTTTTCATTATAAGTCCTTCAGAGGAGTCATGAATGATTATATTGCTGAAAATAGCAGTCATTCAAATCTTATCATCCCACAACATTGCTATTACTTTGCAAACAATATATTTCACTTTGCTTTAATTCATGGAAGTCTTTCTAGGATTTTCTGAGAGCATCCTGCTCATCATTTCTTTTTCTTTTCTTTCTTTTTTTTTCTTTTTTTGCTGAGGCAACTGGGGTTAAATGACTTGCTTAGGTTCACACAGCTAGGAAGTATTAAATATCTGAGGCTAGATATGAACTCAGTTCCTTCTGACTTCAGGGCTGCTGCTCTTGCTCATCATTTCTTATAGAAAAATAGTATTCCCTCATAATCACATACCACAGTTTACTCAGCCATACCCCAATTGATGGACATCTGCTCAATTTCTAATTCTTTGCTTATGGACAATTTCAAAGAAGGCAAATTATCGTGCAACTAGGATTAGAATCCAAGATCCAGGAGTCAAAGTACATTGACTATACAAGTTTCAGAGAAATCTGAATGACTCTATGTAAGAAAATAACCTGAGATATTGTGTTCTTCATAAAGCTTCCTTATAAAATGTTCTTTAAAACTTGGAGAAATTTTTCTTTAGGTTAGTGGATGGGCATGCATAGAATAATTTGCATAGGCATATCCTAATACCACAAAAGTAATTTTGGTATATTATATGTTGTTTTAAAATTTTGTATCAAGTAAACCATAATTTTATTAACTATAATTTTATTCTGAAAAATAAGTTTAAAATTTCTTTAGTTTTATGAATAAAAGTATCATTTATGATTAGAAATTAAATAAATATTGATCCTTAGTAGATACCATAATAAAGTGTGCTTGCTATATTCCCTCTTCATTCTTGATTTCTGACTTCCTTCAAGTCTCAGCCAGAGTTCCAGCCTCTCAGTTCTTTGAAAGCAGGGACTCCCCACCTCCCTATGTAGGCACTGCATCCCTTCTTTACTTAAGTCAGTGCCTGGCATATTGTAGGTTCTTAATAAATTCTTGCTCACTCAACTGTGCATATCTGTGGGTCATTGCCAGAGTGACATCACCAGGCTATTTAGCATTCTCTAATCTTCAAACAATCAATCAGTAAGAATTTGATAACTGTCTGCTATGTTCATTGCCCTAGGTGCTTCAAGTTAAATCAACAAGTATTTATTAAGGATGCTCCTATGTGCCAAGCACTGTGCTAAATAAATACTAAACCTTGCACTTGCAAAAAAAAAAAAAAAAAAAAAAAAAAAAAGGAATGGTCTCTGCCCTCAAAAGACTTTTTATCTTATGCTCCTTGGATGATAATATTTCCACTCTTCAAATCGATCCCTTCTCTACTATTTCTCCTTCCCAACTCTACTTCTACTGGTTTTTCTTTCTTCTCTCCAGCTTCTATCTCTTGCAAAAAAAAAAACCCCAAAATAAAAAATCAAATCAAATCTTTTCTTAAAAGCCTAGTCTTCCTTATGAATCCAGTGTCCATTTCCTGGATAGTAGGCAGCTATGTAGTATAATGGTTACGAGATTAGACTAGGTGCTAGGAAGATCTGAGTTTGAATTCTGCCTGAACTCCTTAATAGCTATTGGATTCTGGGCAAATCAAGGCCACTGACCTCTTTTAGCATCAATTTCCTTGTCTACAAAATGGGGATTATTAAAAACAATTCTCAGGATTGTTTTGATAAGCAAATATAATTTCTTCTTGTTTTTCTTGTTCTTATTCTTGCTCTTCTTCCTCTTGTTCTTGTTCTTCCTGCTCTTCCTCCTTCTCTTGCTTCTCTTCCCTCCTCCTCTTCCTCCTCCTCCTCCTCTTCCTCCTTCTCCTCTTCTTTCTCCTTCTCCTCCTTCTCCTCCTTCTCCTCCTTCTCCTCCTTCTCCTTCTTCTCCTTCTTCTTCTTCTCCTTCTTCTTCTTCTTCTCCTTCTTCTTCTTCTTCTTCTTCTTCTTCTTCTTCTTCTTCTTCTCTTTCTTCTTCTTCTTCTCTTTCTTGTTCTTCTTCTTCTTCTCTTTCTCCTCCTCCTCCTCCTCCTCCTCCTCCTTCTTCTTCTCCTTTTCCTCCTTCTTCTCCTTTTTCTTCTTCTTTCTCCTTCTCTTATCTTGAAATATGCTCACTGGTGCAGCTTCCATAATGGCATAGTCAATGCTCTTCACTTCAAAGGCAAATTCATCTTTAATAGTATGGGGTAGGGACATCTGAAGATCTTGAATTATATGAGGTATTACTGGAGGTTTTATAGCCTACTTAAGGAAGTTCCACTGTTTCCTGAAGAAAGGTCTGAAAGGGGAATTGTGGAGGAGGGAGGAAAACTAGAATTTTTGAAACATTCTATATTTCTTTTTTTCTCTGCTAAGGAATTGACCGGTAGGTTATATAACGTTTTATCACATTTTAATCTAATTTTTATAGGTGTGATTGGAAAATAAATAAATATTTTTCCTTAGTAAGAAGAGACTAATAAAGTGTGCTTGCTATATTCTCTCTTCATTCTTGACTTCTGATTTCCTTCAAATCTCAGTCAAAGTTGCATATTTCTGCAACTAAATGGATCCTGAAACCTTCCCTGTAAATTGCTACTGACATTCATAGCAAGAAGGCAAGATCAGACCATTCATTTAACTTTTTTTTGACTTCCTCATTTGTTAAAAAAAAAAAAAAAAAGTTGTTCTACATGACCTACAAGGTCTTTTTCACCTCTTAATTTATGATCTCAATGGATTTAAAGCATAAATGTGAGTCATCATTGTCATTCTCATAAAAGCTTTAAATTTTAAGAAGTTATTTTAAACATGGGAGTAATGCAGTGGATAGAGAGCTGCACCTAAAGTCAACAACTAAATTCAAATCTAGCCTGTGACAGACATTGTTCTGTGATTCTAGGGAAGTCCCTTAACCGTTGCCTGCTTCAGTTTCCTCATTTGTAAAAGGAAATAACAATAACATCTAACTGCTAGGATGGCTGGGAGGATCAAATAAGATAATATTATACAAGCACTTTGCCAACTTTGAAGTGTTGTACAAATGCTAGCCAGCTATTATTAGTTCATATAAGATTCGATGAAAACAAGATAATTGATAAAATTATTTTGAATAGATATGGGAAAATTATATAAGATGATAAAGGCATTAACAGAAAGGAAACTATTGAAATGCTGATTTCATTGGGAATTAGATTTGTCAGATATTTACCAAATTGCATTTCATAAGTATTGCTTAACTTTCAAACAATGTTTATTAAAATTTCCACTGTGAAATTCCACTTTGCTACAAAAGCATGTTACCTGAATAATATCATAGCTATCCCCTTCTCTCTCTGATTACATTACAGCAAAGTGCAGTAAAAAGAATACTGGTTTGGAATCAGGGAGAATCCTGGATTCAAATTCAAACTCTACCATTTAAGACCTATGAGTTTTCAGGGAAGTAATTTAACTTCTTTGAATTTATAAAATCCAGAATTTGAACTAAATCTCTAAGGTTCCTTCTATATCTAAATCCATGAGCCTTATATGTTATACTGTGATATATATGTTAATGGTGCATATGTAAAGATGGGAATATTGCTTTGACATCAGTTTCTCTGTTGTAAAAAATCTCAGATAAACAACATAACATATTCCTACCCAAATTACAATTTATATTTAAAAAATTTTGTTAACAATGTTTTGAACATTATTAATAGAATAGATTTTAAATAGGAGGCATGGCAAAAGATAATAATAATAATAAATAATGATGGCTAGTATTTATATATCTCTTTAAAGTTTGCAAAATCCTTTACAAATATTATCCTCATGACAATATTGTGAAGATACCTTGGAGGGAAATGCTATTGTTATCTCCATTTTATAGAAAAGGAAATTTAGCTGGATAAAAGGTAAATGATTTACCAAGGAATACATAGCTGGTACGTGTCTGACATTGTATTTGAACTCAGATCTTCCTGACTTCCAAGCTTACCATTCTAGCCATAGGATTGCAGAATGAGAAAAAGTTATTAGTTTTTTTAATGAGTCAATCTAGATTTTAGAGTAGAATATGAGAAGGGAGCCTGAAGCGTAAAGGGGGAAAGGCAATATTTTCTATAAATATTTTGTAAGTAATGGTATTTTGCAAATCTGACTTTTCCCCCAAAGGCAATAATACATCTACAAGTAAAATCCCTTTTTCAGAAGAATCACTATGATATTGTTACTGATGATTTCTAAGTCTGATCTACAAAATACTGTGATATATAATGGTTTACATTTATATAGCATTTCCTTCACAATTACCCTGTGAGTCATTTGAGCTCCATCTCTTTAGGTACTTGATGCTTGACACACAGGAGGTACTTAATAAGTGTTTTGTAAATTAATGGAGTAGAGTATTAAACTTATTTTTCTTTTCAAATATATTTACATTTATTTCACTGATATTTCCCAAATATGTGTACATTTTTAAAAATATTCATCTTTAAAAATTTTGAATTCCAAATTCTTTTCCTCTCTCCTGTCCCTCCCTTGTCCCAGAGAAGACAAGCCATTTGATATTGATTATATATGTGAAGTCCTACAAAACATTTCCACATTAACCATGTTACAAAATAAAACACATACACATACATACACCCCCCCCAAGAAAAAGAAGTTTAAAAAAAGTACATTGTAATCTAAACTTAGAGTTCATCCTTTGTCTTGATCAGAGTAACTAATCACAACTGATCATCCTTATAATATTGCTGATACTGTGTACATGTTCTCCTGTTTCTGTTCACTTCTATTTTTTAAAAATAGTATTATATATTTCAAATATATGTGTAGATAGTTTTCAACATTCATTTTTTTAAAACTTTAAGTTCCAAAATTTTCTCCTCCTCTCCCCCCTCCCTAACGCAGCAAGCAATCTGATATAGTTTAAATATATGCAATTCTTTTAAATATATTTCCATATTTATCATATTGTGCAAGAAAAATCAAATTAAAAGGGAAAAAAACAATGACAAAGAAAAAAAACCAAGCAAACAGCAAAAGGTGAAAATACTATGCTTCAGGCCAAATTCAGTCTCCATAGTTCGCTCTCTGTATGTGACTGGAATTGCCTTGCATCACTGCATTGTTGAGAAGAGCCACAGTTAATCACACAATCTTGTTATTGCTGTGTACAATGATCTCCTGGTTCTGCTCATTTCTCTCAGCATCAGTTCATGCAAATCTCTCCAGGCCTCTCTGAAATCGTCTTGCTGGTTGTTTCTTACAGAGCAATAATGTTCCATGACATTCATATACCATAATTTATTCAGCCACTCTCCAATTGATCCTTTCAATTTCCAGTTTCTAGCCACTACAAAAAGGGCTGCCACAAACATTCTTGCACATGTGGGGCCCTTTCCCTCCTTTAAAATCTCTTTGAGATATAAGCCCAGTAGAGACGCAAAGGGTATGCACAGTTTGATAGGGATGTAGAGTGCATTCAGAGGAGCCTAGGACCTCTGATGGGAAGGCTGCGGAGCCCTTCCAGGGCTGCTTTTCACCTTTGGGGCCCACCTGATCCACCTAACTCTCACCTGTGGCTCCAAGAAGTTGTAGCATGAACAGCGGCCCCATCTGGGTAAACCATTTCAGGAGACAGGCTAAACCAAGCTGAGGATAATCAAGGGGTCTCAGGCCCTTTGGTGAGTTAGTGGGGTGTCTACCCCAAGCATGTAAAGACTTCCCCTGGCAGAATGGGCGGATAAGAGCAATTTGTCCTAAAGGACTGCAAAGGCAAGGTGTGGTGGAACACTTAGAGTTTGAGTAAGTTTCAAAGGCATCAATATCATTCACTGTGTCTACAGCCAATGACACTTGTCTTGACTCTGTGCTGTTATGGGAGCCACCTGATAGTGGCTGCTGGGGAATCTCCTTCTGACCAGCAGAACAGGTCCCTTCATGAGAGAGGATGACCATGATACAAGGAGACTGAGAGGCAGTTGTGTTCTCTGACCTCCCTTCTCTTCCCTCTTGCCTCAGATTTATTTCATCCCCAATGCACAAGCCACTTCTGAGTCAGTGAAGGCTGACTTGCATTTCCTTCAGGGGTGCTATGATTCACAGCTGTGGGGGATCTTGGAGAGCCGACCTGACACTTCACACTTAGGCATGATCCTTAACACTGTCCTGCCACTGAACAGTGGTGGCTTTAGAACAAAGAGGGAGGTTGACAACTTTGTGCAATTCTTAAATCTCTTAAAAACTCACTTAAATCCAATTTATGCAAGAATCAAAAGAGGAATACTAAAGCAGAGAAATCTGAGCAAGCAATGAAAGAAAATAATCGCAAAAGGTTTTTATTTTATTTATTTTTAAATTTTTTTAAAAAAGCTTTTTATTTGCATAACATATGTATGGGTAATTCTTCAACATTGATCTTTACAAAGCTTTCTGTTACAAATTCTCCCCCTAGTCCCCTCCCCTCCCCTATATAGCAGGAAGTCCACTACATGTTAATTATATTAAAATACTTGACAAGTCGAATATATGTATGCATATTTCCATACTTATCTTGTTGTACAAGAACAATCGTATCTACATGAACAAAAAATCAGAGAAATGCAATGCAAGCAAACATCAATAGAGATCATGGAAATGTTATGTTGTGGTCCACATTTCATATACCTCTCTTTGGGTGTATATGGTTTTTTTCACTGAACAATTGGAACTGGTTTGAAACATCTCATTATTGAAGAGAGCCATGTCCATCAGAATTGATCATCATATAGTTTTGTTGCTGCCGTGTATAATGATCTCCTGGTTCTGCTCGTTTCACTCGGCATCAGTTCATGCAAGTCTCCCCAGGCCTCTCTGAAATCGTCCTGCTGGTCGTTTCTCACAGAACAATAATATTCCATAACATTCACATACCATAATTTATTCAGCCATTCTACAATTGATGGGCATCCATTCAGTTTTCAGTTTCTAGCCACTACAAAAAGGGCTGCCACAAACATTCTTGCACATGTGGGTCCCTTTCCCTCCTTTAAAATCTCTTTGGGATATAGGCCCAGTAGAAACACTGCTGGGTCAAAGGGTATGCACAGTTTGACAACTTTTTGAGCATAGCTCCAAATTGCTCTCCAGAATGGTTGGATCCATTCACAGTTCCACCAACAATGTATCAGTGTCCCAGTTTTCCCACATCTCCTCCAACATTCATCATTATCTTTTCCTGTCATTTTAGCCAATCTGACAGGTGTGTAGTGGTACCTCAGAGTTGTCTTAATTTCACAAAAGGTTTATAAAAGCCATATTGACAAAAAGAGGAGGATTAAATAAGAACAGTATCATTATCTGGGTTGGATGAGCTAATGATAATAGACAATAAAAATTAAGCAGAGCAGCTCAATTACATTTTGCTTCTGCTTTTTCTACCAAAAAGAGAACTCTTTTGGGCAGAATAAAGAAGTTCCTCCCGTCATTTAAGGAGGGCACCAACAAAGGTCTTCTCTTTATTTTCTAACTGGTTGCAGTCATTTGGAATTTTCCATCAAATCTTCCCACTCCTGACTGGGTACCTCTCCAACTTTACCTTTTTCAACTTCCCTTATGTGTTGCCTTGATCTCCTAAGATTGTAATTTCCCTTTCTTTGTTTTTTATTTTTATAATTGTATCCTCAGTGCTTAGTATAGTATCTGGCATATTATATTTAATAAATGCTTATTGACTGACTAGTGATTTGATTTCTCTGCCTAGAGCAAGAAGTAAAAGGGGAATAAGGGAAAGAAATTCCACTGAGAACCCTATCTCTAACATATGCTCTCAGAGATACACCTTGCCCTACTACTATACTTTTATGACTGCATCCTATCGGAATAGGTTGCCCTTATGTCACTTGGGCTGGAGCAATAGTATAAATACTGACTTTGGGATGTTCTGAGGTCTCTATCTTTCATGTCTCTTTCTCTGACTCAAATTTGCTCCAGAATTCCTTCTTATAGTAATGCTTGGACAAACACCAGAGATGGATAAAAACTAGGCTCTGAATTGAAGAGGAAGTTAGTGAGCTGAACTGCATTTTTTATTTTAATGATCCCATTTTTCCTGAAACAAAGGAAGTTTTTTTTTAATATCAATATTCTCCCAGTGATACTATCTGATTGCAAAGCAGCAAATAACACATTCTGAAAAATTCTAATTGCTAGATCATTCAAAAAAATGTTGATATTCATTGTGAGAATGAAAAAAAATGCCTCTCAGTTGCTTAGGGGTTTCAAATCTGAATGATTCTGAAGATGGTTTCCATCAACAGAAATTTTTTGAGAATTCATATTTGAAACAGAGTTAAGTTCAAGTTTGGGAACAGTATTACAGAATTTAGAGCAAAAAGAGACCTTAGAAAATCATTTTCTAGAAAAGTGGTATTAAATTCAAGTAGAAATGAGGGCCACTACTCTATACATAAGAATCCTTGGGGGTGACATATTGAAAATTTCATTTTTAGTAGTATTTTATTTTTTCTTAATTATGTGATAAAACTTATAGCATTCATTTTTTTCCTCAATAGTATTTTATTTTTCCAAATACATGTAAAGATAATTTTCAACATTCATTTTTAAAAATTTTTTTATGTCATACATGCACACTCATTTTTTATATATTTCCATTTGGGTCACACTAAGAGAGAAAAATCAGGACAAAAGGGAAAAAACATGAGAAAACAAGGGAAAAAGGTGAAAATAGTATGTGTTGATTCATATTCAATTTCCATAATTCTCTCTCTGAATGTGGATGGTATTTTTCATCCAAAGTTTTTGGAATTTCCTGAGATCAATGAATTGCTGAGAAGAGTTATCTATCATAGGTGATTATCATACAATCTTTCTGTTGTTGTGTACAATGTTTCCCTGGTTCTGCTTGTTTCATTCAGTATCAGTTCAAGTAAGTCTTTCCAGATATTCCTCAAATCATTTCATATAAAACAAGAATATTCCATTATTTTCATATACCACAATTTATTCATCCATTACCCAGTTGATGGGTATCCACTTAATTCTTTGCCACTACAAAAAGGGCTGCTACAAACACTTTTGCATATGTAGGTTCTTTTCCCTTTTTAAAATTATCTCTTTGGAATAGCAGTGGTATTGCTGGATCAAAGGATATGTATGCATTGTTTGGTTGCACCAATGCATTAGTATTCTAATTTTCCCAATTCCTCTCCATCAGTTATCATTTTCCTTCTTTGTTATGTTAGCCAATTTGACAGGTGTGAGATGGTTCCTCAGGTTTGGGTTTTTTTTTTTTAATTTGCATTCTCTAATCAAGAATGCTTTAAAGCACTTCTTCATATGCCCATAATAGCTTTGGTTTCTCCATCTGAAAACTCCCTATTCATATCCTTTGATCATTTATCAGTTGGGAGTGACTTATAGTCCTATAAATTTCATTGTTTTCTATATATTTTAGAAATGTGAGGACATTGATTTTGTTTGTACAAAAGCTTTTTAATTTAATATAATCAAAACTATCTATTTTACATTTCCTAATACTCTCTCCTCCCCCCCACTTCCCCTTGTCTCTGTCTCTCTTGTTTGGTCATGAATTCCTTCCTTCCCCATAGATCTGATTGATAGGGTATTCTTTGCTCTTTTAATTTCCTTATGATATTAACCTTCATGTTTAACTCATCCTTCCATTTTGACCTTATCTTGATAAAAGGTGTGAGATGTTGGTCTATACCTAGCTTGTGTCCTATTGTTTTATAGTTCCCCCAGCATTTTCTGTCAAACATTTCTTATTCCAAAATCTGGGGATTGGGGGTTTATCAAACTATGGTCATTGACTTCTGTGTCTATTCCACTGATCCACCACTCTGTTTCTTAGCCAGTATGAGATACTTTTGGTGATTACTACTTAATAATTTACTTTGAGATCTAGTACTGCTAGGCCACCTTCCTTTGCATTTTTTTTTATTAATTTCTTTGATATTCTTGATCTTTTGCTGTTGATGAATTTTGTGGTCATTTTTTTTACTAGCTCTTTCAAATAATTGTTGGTAGTTTGATTTGGCACTGAATAAGTTTAGGCAGAATTGTCATTTTTATTATATTGACTTGGCCTACATATGAGAAATTAATATTTTTCTAGTTGTGTAAATCTGATTTTATTTCTGTGAAAATGTTTTATAATTGTGTTTATATAGTTCCTGGGTTTATCTTGTCACGTCGACTCTGAAGTATTTTGTACTTTTTTTTTTTTTTTTCCCTATCTCTTGGCTGCTAGGCTTTGTTGGTCATATAAAGAAATTCCAATGATTTATTTAAAGAAATCCCCAATGGGGGCATCTAGGTGGTGCAGTGGATAGTGCACCAGCCCTGAAGTCAGGAGTACCTGAGTTCAAATCTTGTCTCAGACACTTAACATTCTCTAGCTGTGTGACCCTGGGCAAGTCACTTAACCCCAATTGCCTTAGCCAAAAAAAAAAAAAAAGAAATCCCCAATGATTTTAGTCTTATATTCTGCAATGTTGCTAAAGTTGTTAATGATTTCAAGTACTTTTTTAGTTGATGCTCTAGGGTTCTTTAAGTATACCATCACATCATCTGCAAAGTGTGGTAATTTCATTTCCTCATTATTTATTCTAATTCCTTTGATTTCTTTTTCTTCTTTTTGCTATAGTTAACATTTCTAGTACTATACTGAAGAATGGTGATAATGGACGTTTACCCTTGATCTTATTGGGAAGACTTTTAACTTGGGCCCATTGCATATCATGGTTGCTAAGGATTTTAGTTAGATACTGCTTGTCATTTTAAGGAATTTCTCTTTATTCTTGTGTTCTCTAGTGTTTTTGATAGGAATTGGTGCTGTATTTTGTCAAAAACTTTTTCATCATCTATTGAGACAATCATATGCTTTCTATTGGTTTTGTTATTGATATGTTGATAGTTTTCCTAATATTTAACTACCTCTTCATTTCTTGTACAAATCCCACCTGGTCACAAGGTATAATTCTTGTGATATGCTGCTGCAATTGCCTTGCTAATATTCATTAGGGAAACTGGTTTGTAATTTTCTTTCTCTGTTTTAGCTTTTCCTGATTTAGGTATCAGCACCATATTTGCATCATAAAAGGAGTTTGATAGGACTCCTTCTTCATCTATTTTCCCAAATGGCTTATATAGTACTGGAAATAATTGCTTTTTAAATGTTTGGTAAAATTTATTCATGAACTCATCTGGCCTGGAAATTTTTTCCTAAAGATGGCTTGTTCATTTTTTTTTTTTTTCAAGATGGGGTTATTTAAAGCATTTCATTTCCTGATCTGTTAATCTAGGTAGTCTATATTTTATTTGGATTGTCAGATTTATTGGCATATAATTGGGCAAAATATTTGAATTTTGCCTATAATGTTCCTTTGGGTTTTTATCTTGGGATCTCAATGATCAGTGGATTCTTTTAATACCTATTTTGTCCTCTTGATTTTCTTTGATTTCATTAAATATGCTGTCCAGGTCTTCCTTTTAATTTATGTTTTTTAAATAGTCAAATAATTCTCATTACCTCTTCTGGATCTATTTGCCTGGTCAATTGTTTTTCTCATGAGATATTTTACATTTTCTTCCATTTTTTCATACTTTTGAATTTGATTAATTCCTGATGTCTCACAGAATTTTTTAGCTTCTACCTGCCCAATTCTAACTTTTAAGGTTTTGTTTTCCTCAATTAGCTTCTTTAACTTTATTTTCCATTTGGCCAATTGTACTCTTTAAGGAACTGTTTTCTTCACTAGGTCTTTGTATCTCATTTTTCATGCAGCCAATTCTTTTTTTTTAAAGCTTTTTATTTTTTGAAACATATACATGGACAATTCAACATTAACCCTTGTAAAACCTTGTGTTCCAATTCTCCCCCCCCCCATTTTCCCACCCCTCCTCTACATGGCAAGTAGCTCAATATGTTAAAAATGGTAAAAATATATGTTAAATCCAATATATACATACATATTTATACAATTATTTTGCTGCACAAGAAAAATCAAATGAAACTTGAAAAAAAGAGAAAGAAAACAAAATGCAAGCAAACAACAAAACACAGTCCGTTCTCTGGGTGTAGATTACTTTCTTCATCACAAGACCATTGGAACTGGCCTGAATCATCTCATTGTTGAAGAGAGCCACGTCTATCAGAACTGATCATTGTATAATCTTGTTGTAGCCAATTCTTTTTAAGCAGTTGTTTTCTTTTCCCAAGCTTTTGATTCTTTTGTTCATTTTCATTTATTTCCCCATTTTTCTTCTACCTTTCTTATATGATTTTTAAATTTCTTGTTGAGTTTTTCTATAAGTTCTTTCTGGTTTTAAGATCACTTCCCATTTTCTTTGGGGGTTTTCCCATAGGTATTTTGATGGCATTCTCTTCTGAATTTGTGTTCCGATTTTCCCTGTCAGTATAACTTTCTATGGTCAGATTCCTTTTTTGGTGGTTTTTTTTTGCTCATCTTTCTTGGTCTTTTTCCTTTCTTTTATATTTGAACTCTGCTCCCAGGGTGTGAGGGACACTGTCTCAGCACCTAGAGCCAGAGGCTGCAGGAGATAGCTTTTTACTTGGTATTGTACTGACATTGCCCTGAGGCAATGGACCCTTGTGCAGATAGTGCTGTGTTGAGGTGGTGGCAGGGACTGGCTGGTGCTGCTGGAGGCTGTAGGGGTTTTACATCTTATCTGCTGCTAAGCTGGGGTCCTAGTGGTGGTGGCTGGTATGGACTGAGGCCAGTGAGGTGTTTGTTTCCTTGGGCCAGCCTGAGGTATATGGCTGGTAACTATGTGGCTGGGGCCCTACACTGGTGGCTGCCTGTTCTTTAGATCTGCTTGCTTGGGGCTATGCTGAAGCATGTGAAGGTTCTCAGAGCTGGGGTCTGTCTACATGGGGTGTCCTGGTGTTGGTGTTTGCCTGTTTCATTGCACTGGGGCCCAGGATCCATCATTTCTTTGCTAAAGAGGGGCTTACTGGGACACTTCCTGATCTAGATTATGCTCCCCTTGCACCTGGGTGATACAGACCTTTCTTGTTGATCTTCCAGGTTTCTATGGACTCCCATGAGGTCCTTTACATTTTCCTACCACTCCACCCCCATGCTTTTGCTGGTTCTGTGGTTCTAGGATTTGTTTGGGAGCACTATTTTATGGTTGTTTGAAAGTGGATATGGGAGAGTTATGGCAATTTACTGCTTATTCTGCCATTTTGGCTTTTGAAAGTCACTGACAATTTTAAAATGCAATATGATCTACATTTTATTGTATTTTTAAATTTTTTTGTCCCAGTTACATTTTAATTTGGTTCAGGCTGTACTCAGGAGTGTGGGCTGCCTCTGTGCTGCTCAGGGTGTGTTCAACACTTCTGATCTAGATTAATTCCCTCATTTTAATATGAGTAAATAGAATCTGAGTGACTTGTGCAGGTAGGAGATACAAATAAGGGGATTTGAACTCAAATTTTCAAAGTACAAATCTAATACTTTGGGTTACACATTATTGTTGAATCTGAGGTATAGCACAGCCATCCTGATGTTGTTATCCAGGAGAAGTTAGACATAGAATGAAAGGGAGAGATACACAGGTAGAAATATTAGTTTTGGTGACATTTACATGGTAATAATAATTACCCTTGTTTTCTGTTGTTTTTTTTAAGATATAATATCTCTTAATTTTGCTATGACTTTTATCATACCATTAAAAAAAATCTGTTGAATGAATAAATTAATAAATAAAATCAACATTTTGTTAAGATTTTTCACAGGATCATAAGCTCACAAAATTACATTTGAAAGACACTTTAATGGCCACAGAGCTGTTAGTCACTTCTCCTCCTCTCATTTTATAGATGAGGAAACTGAAACACAGAGAAATTAAATGACTTCCCAGGATAATACAATTATTAAATGTCTGAGATGATATCTGAAAACAGATCTTTCTGAATCAATGAAATATGTGAAAATAGTATGCTTTGATCCACATTTATTCTTCGTAATTCTTTTTCCAGATGTGTATAGCATTTTCTATCCCAAGTCTATTGGAATTATCTTGGATCACTGTATTGGAGTATGATACCTCTTGCTCTCCATCATGCTGCCTCCTAATTTGTAAGTAATTCTAAAATATATGGTCAAGTGGCAATCCAAAATATGTTTCAGGAGTGCTTCTGTAACATTTCTCTCCTATAATAATGAAATTGTTCTGGTAATGTTTGCGCAATATAATTTTATTATTTGATAGTGCAAATCTTAGACACACAGTTCCATAATAAATAAAACTCAAGGATCACTTAAAGCACATGAACATGCAGTCTTATTTGGCATAATGCAAAGCTTTAACCTTCTGATAATATTGCTAATTGTGTTTAACACAAAATCTGAGAAAGATCAGAAGCAACCTTAAATCATGAATTCAAAAAAAAAGGTAATACAGACCATTCCATTTCTACAATAGATTTTGAACTATTAATTTCAGAAGTTTTCTTTTAAAAACTATTCAACTATATTACAGGGCAAATCATATTTCTGAAACACTACAACATGGGAGTAAAACTAATAAAATAATAGCAAAATGGTTGAAGAGGGATAGTTTCTTCTTCCTTTTTATCATTATAATCATTACCACCACTTTATGTTCTATTTTTGGCATGAATTCACTTTTTCCATCAGTAGGAAGATGTGCTCTGCAAATTCTCGGAGGGCACCTCGGCCTCCACTGCATTTGCAAATATACCCAGCAGCTTTCTGGGCAATGGAGCAAGCATCAGCAGGAACCCCACTCATTCCAGCTTTCTTCAAGCATTCTTCATCAGAAACTTCATTTCCTAAAAATATATATATATATACATACATTAAATTAAATACTATTAACACATAGAAAAATTATATTTGGATATGGCAAAGTATTTAAATTCTGACTGCCAACTTATCTGATTCTTATAAAAACTCTGTGAAGTAGTTGCTATCATTATCTTATGAAGAAATTGATGCTGAGAGGTTAAGCCACAGGCCCTGGGTTGCAGAGATATTATTAAATATCTTAAGAGGAGTTTAAATACAGGTCTTTCTAACTTCAAATCTATTGGTCTATCCACTGTACCATACTGCATGGAACAGAGATGACTGGGGAGAAACCCTACCACAGTGTAGGAAAAAGTGCTAAATGTGAATCAGTGGTTTTGGGTTCAAATCCTGCCTTTGTCACTTATCCTCTGACATTGGGTAAATCATTTCATGTCTCTGACCCTTAATTTGAAAGGGATTTTTGCTCTGGGAGTACATTTATTCAAAGTTAAAGTTGAAATGATAGAGGAAGTTAGCAAAGTCCCTGTTCAAGGCTGGCACAAAAATCCATGAAATCTCCAAGAATGTTGTTTGTTACAGAGAAGGCTATACTAGAACCTCCTAGTTCTGGTTCCAGAGCTAAGTTGCTATGATCCTATGATCTATCTCCAACAGATGTGTTATCTGATACAGACACACTTGCCACAGTGAGTGAAGTCAACTGGGTGGCAGGGAATGATAAATGGGAATTATCTGAATTTAAGCTTGGAATTCTTAGAATAATGTTTTTAAGTATATAAAGTTAAAAAGTATGATTATAGTTATCACAACATCAAAGAAATAGTTCATCAATCCCATGTTAAGAATATCTGTAGAGGGGCAGCTAGGTGGCGCAGTGGATAGAGCATCAGCCCTGAAGTCAGGAGGACGTGAGTTCAAATCTGATGTCAGACACTTAACATGGCCTAGCTGCGTGACCTTGGGCAAGTTGCTTAACCCCAAATGCCTAAGCAAAAAAAAAAAAAAAAAAAAAAAAAAGAATATCTGTAGAGGAAATAAATTGAACTCTAAATTTTCCCCAATGTAATTCAAATTGGTTTACAGGAAACTCTCATAGAGTAAGAATACAAGGTTCTGGTTTCCAAATGCTACAATTATCACACATAAATCTTACGTGTAGATCAATTTTCAAAGAATTAGAATAAAATGTATTCTGCACATTATTTCTCAGGGCAAAGGAAACTTTTAATTATTTAATTTCGTAATTGACTTTTTTCTTCAGTACTTGTTCAGAGGTCATTTGAAAGCCTTACTGTGCTTGCCATCCAATAATCATCAATTAATTGTAAAACTGTATTGTAAAGTACTGTTGATCAAGTTCTAGTCACTGAAGTGCTAGATGAGAGTTTACTCTAACATGTTTTAGTCCTATCCACTGAGAATTCTCCACATTTTAAATTACCAATGAAATTCCAAATATGAAGAATGCCAGAAAATGCTGATTTTACCTCCTTAGAGCTCTCTCCTGAAGCACTGCAAGAGCTTTCTGATCGGCCTCCTCGTATCTAGTCTCTCCTATCTCAAGTTCAATTTTTACAGTTCTCAAATGAATATTCTTCAGACATAAATCACCACTGTACTAAGAAATCTACTTTTGTTCTCAAGATGCAAGTTCCTCAGCCTGTTCTTCAAAGCCTACCTCTACTTGGCTACTACCTAAAGAAAACGAGAAGGTTCTGCCTTGAGTATGCTCCTCTTTCCCCTTCATACCATCCATTCGGCTCTCCTCCTTCACTCCAGCCTCAGTTGTGATCTTTCTTCTTCCTAAGGTCAAAGCTGTTTCCCAGTCTCATGCCCACCTGCCAGCCCCCTCCCCTAATCACCTTTTCCATTCCTCATCTTCATAACCAATTTGTTCCTCCTCACCAGCATGACCAAGTATTCTTCTCTCCTATAAGATCATCTCACTGGCACTCTCCATTCCTCCTCCTTTTCTTTCTGTTTGCTGGCCCCACTTCCTCTTCTCTTACTCACTCTTCAACACTTTGAAATCTGGCATCAGATTGATGTTTAACTGAAACTACTCATGCCCAAGTCACTGATAATTTCTTAATTGTCCAATCTAATGGCAGCTTTTCATTCAGCTAATTCTTCTTAACCTCTCTGAAGCATCTGACACCAAATCACTATCATCAATCAGTAAGTTAGTCAATTAGCACTTATTAATTCTAGAGTAACTGTGATGGTGAGTGGGATAGTGAATTGATTAGAACATATAAAAATGCTACTCTGCTAAAGTGAATGCCTAGTTAACATAAATCCATAGTGCACGAAGTCAGCATCGTCTGTGACTTCCTTTAGTTCTATTCAGCTCCATGTGAACAGCAGTGAATGAGATGGAGAATGGGAATAATTCCACACTGGGGTTTGGCAGATGTGACTGAAACAGAACAAGGGAGTAAGGGACTCAATAAGAAAACATAGAGCTGAACCAATTTATAAAAAGTTCAAAACAGAGAGAAGTGAGTGTGCCCACTGTGGGGTGATGGAAGCAAAGGAGCCGAAGGGTGGAAGGACACCAGCTCCTTCCCTTCCATTGCTCTACAGTAGGCACACTCTTTCCTCCTAGCGTGAATGAGGGCAAGAGTCAGTGTAAGCCAACCCAAGCCCTGAACTCACTGAGAAATGAAGGAGAACACACTGAACATCAACAGGAAATCATCACAAGGCTCTACTGGGTGATAAATTCAGACAGTATGAGCCTCAGAGGGGAAGGCTGCTGAGTGGGAGTGGTGGTGAAGAGTCTGGTAGGGGCATCATGAAACAAGGAATATTCTGATTCCTTTGTTGTGACGAGTTGAGGGGCATGAAGGATGCTTTCTTTTTTCCATTTATTTTTCTATAAAACATAAAAAATAGCCCTAGATTCACATATGAAAAATGAAACCCTAATTCTGTTATGATTCGGCATTCTGATTGAATAACTGAATACTCACCTAGATATGCTACTTCTTTCCAACATAAACCCATTTCTTTTCTCCATTCATCTACAACAGCTAGTTTATTGGATATACCAATCTCCATCCTCAGATCCAGTTTTAAAGAGGAGAGTGTCTGCTTTGAACAGGCCCTTTCAGAAATTAACCTCACCTATAAAAAAATAAAAAAAAAATGAAAATGTTAAGCATTAGAAATTTAAAAAACAGAAAAATTCTTTTTAAAATAAAGCTCCAGAACATAATATAAACCAACAAAATGAATAATTATTTGACATCCTGAGACATTATTTTAAGTAAAAAAAAAAACCAAAAACACTTTGTATTTAAAATGTTACTACTTTAACAGTTTTCTAAATCTAATCTAAGATTAAAATAAAGTTCTTTCACAGGGTAAAGACTTCTGAGTAAAAATGATACATATATTATCCTATTCTGATAAATAAGACAGCTCCAGTATCCAGACTGGGGGAGAAGATAGCTCCATTGTGCTTTATCCTGATGAGATCACATCTGGAGTGCTTTGTTGAACATCTGATGCCATATTTTAAGAAGGCCACTAATAATTTGAAAAGTATATATATATATATGCATATATATATATATATATATATGAAGGTAAATCACGATAGTGAGGGGGCTTGGAATAATGGGATGAACAACAAAAGGAATTGTGAAAGTCATTGTAGGGAAGATTTAGGTGAAACACGATAACTACGTTCCTGTGTATAAATAGTTTTCACATGCTGGAAGATTTAGATTTTGGTTGCCCTTAAATGACAGATTAATAGAAGTTTCAAAGAAGCAGATTTAGTTTCAATATAAGTAAAAATTCCCTAATTATTGAGGTCATTACAAGTGGAATCGGCTGCTTTTGAAAGCCTGTTGGGAATTCTGTAGAGGGTATTTCTTTATATCCTCTACAAGCATTGCACAAAATGGCTTCTGTATTCTCTTCTATATTTGAGATTCTAGTACCAAAAATTTTAAATTTCAGGATTCTTTCCCCAATTTCTTATGATTAAATAATATAGACATAGCCAGATATATAATATAGTATGATTCAGTGGATAAATACCTCAACATTACTTTTCTTTAATAAACTTATCCCAATTGAATCTCTAACATCATAAGATATTATTTCTTCTTGGTTTCCTGATACATAAATGTGACCATTGGTGAGACATCCATCAATATTGCAAACCAGGAGCTTTATTTCCTTAAGCTTCTCTTTGCCAAAATAGCCATATCTGAAAGAAACCAAATCCAAATTTGACAAGTCCTTTTGAATCCAAATATAGTACTCCTAGGCTTAAAAGCATTTTACATAGATCTCATTTGAGTTTCACAATAACAATCCCAAGGTAGGTATTATAACTAATTCTCAAATGAGAAAACTGAGGTCCAGAATAGCTATATGCCTTTCTCTTGGTCAAACAGCTAATGCTGAGGAAGGATTCTAAAACATGGCTTAATGCCTCCAAGCCCAGCACTTTACAAACTCTTCCAAACAGCCTTGTCCTAATTAGTTATCATATGTAAATTGAATAAGCATGTTATCTATTTAATTTTTCAAGTCATTGATGTAAATATTGAAGTTGTCTATCATGTATAAACACACACATAAAAGCATAAATTCTTATATGTTATTGTAGACATTTTAACATAGGCTAAAATGATGTCATTTTATGGAACTATGCTAATTATATTTAGTATCCTATGATATACAAACCATTCAAAAATTGCCATGTGAATACTTTGTTGTAATGTTTTAACAATTATATAATTGAGTCTATTTGGTTAAATATAAATATGCTTAGTTCTAATTAAATGCTCTTACCTCAATACTCTCTGTTCTGCAATAGGCCAATCAATATCAACATCAATGTCTACACTGTGCTCAGCTCGCATTTCATAGTAGGCCATTTTCCCACCCTGTAAAAAAAATTAATGTCAAATATATTCTTTCTTAGCATCAAATACAGCTGTTCCTGTCCCAGAAAAAAGGTTTTTGTTTTTTTAATGAATCAATATTATTTCTCATTCCCAATGCCTGTCTTTGAAAAATTTTAAAAAGAAGCACAAAATTCCCTTCATAATAGATATGCATAGTACAATTAAAAAACCTCTCATATTGGCCATGTCCAAAAATGAATGTCTCATTCTATATTTTAAACCCATTACCTTTCTGATAGGAAGTGGGTAGCAAGTTTTATCTTCAATCAGTTAGTCAGTCAATAAACATTTATTCAATACCTGCCATGTGGCAGATACTCTGCTAAGAACAGAGAACAGAAAAAAAGGCCAAAAAAAAAAAATCATTGCTTTTAAGGAGCTCATAGATTAATAGGAAAGATAGCATACAAACAACTATACACAAACTATGCAGAAGATGAGAGGGAGATAATCAGAAGAATATAATTATATATATATAAATAACTATAATTAAAGAGAACTGGGAAAAAATCCCAAAAATCCAGGGGGATTTTAACTGGGATTTGGAGAGAGATAGGGAAGCCAGGGGGCAGAGATGAGGAGGCAGGGCATTCTAGATAGGAGGGACAGTCAATAAACATGGAATCTGGAGATAAAATGTTTTGTTTTCCTAATTCTGCTCATTTTATTCTGCATCAATTCATAGAGATCTTCCCAATTTCCTTTAGAGCTGTCTATTTTATCATTCTTTTTTGTGGTACATAACATTCTATTACATGCCTACTTATTTAGTCATGCCCTGATAAATTAGTAATCCCTGAGTTTTCTGTTTGCTGCTATAAATATTTTTGTACCCAGGAATGGTACGATTGGTTCAAAAGGTATGCACAATTTAGTAACTTTGTAGGAAAAAGAAGTTTATTATAATACACTTGCCTTTTTTACATGTTGTTTTAAAGGGATTTTTGGAGAACTACAAAAATACAAGATATAACATAAAACAAAGAATTTTTGAACCAGTAATTTGAAGAGTCTTTTTTTTTTCTCCACATATAAAAACAAATCCACTAAGAGCTTAGAATATTTCCAATATTGTTGATGGCAAAATTCTCATTTTTTTTTCTTTAAAGTGAAAGTCTAATATTTAAATAATTATAAACAATTTTCTCTTGTCCTATATTATGGCCAAGAGAGGTAGATAAATACTATTAAGAAGCAATCTTTAAAGCAGCCTAGTGAGAAAAAATAGAGACAGAGCCTATATGCTAGCAACATATATAACTGATCTCTTTTTTTTCCTATTCATCTCCAAATCAGAGACAGTTTTAGTCACAAGAGAAAATAAGGATAAGAAAACTTATAGTACTATTGAACTTTATTTTATTTGTGGAAATTCTTTTTTTTTTTTTTTTTGCTGAGGCAATTGGGGTTAAGTGACTTGCCCAGGGTCACACAGCTAGGGAATGTTAAGTGTCTGAGACCAGATTTGAACTCAGGTCTTCCTGACTTCAGGGCTGGTGCTCTTATCCACTGCGCCACCTAGCTGCCCCTACTTGTGGAAATTCAAAAAAAAAAAAAAAATGGAAGAACGAATATTTAGCCCAAACTTAAAACTCCTAATCAAGGAAGCAGAAAAACTTGTTTTCTTCCCAAACATGATGTTTTAGATAAACTAATGGTAATATATATGATGGAACTTCATGTTTTCTTTTCAGGATAGTTTTCATAACAAAGGGCAGTTTTTAAATAATAATGCTATAAGTGAACAGAACTTAAAAGTAGATGTAAAAATATTAATGTTTTAATAGAATACTGTGAGTGTTGTAATGATCATTTTATATTTGGAGATATATTTGAAAATTATATACAAAATATCTTTAAATAAAGCACCTCATACATATGCTAAGGGATATTTTGTTTAGAGCCCATACATTCTAGTGATCAGCACCAGAGGATGAACATGAAGGACAATGCCTCCTACAAAGCAGTTTGTCACTGATAGTCTGACCCTCTTAACACTGACATTTGATATTATTTAGCAACTACTTCTCTTGTCATTTTTCAGGACTTAAGACATAGACATAACTAACATAGGGAACGCTTCTTTAGAGGGTTTTTGCTAAATAACTAGACAGACCTGTAAGTAGCCCATTTCTATTAAATGTCTTTTGGCAAAATAAAAGGAGCCATTTTCATATAATTCTCCATCCCAGTCTTGCCGACGAGGGCGTTTGGCCGGATTCAAATTCAAAGGCTCTGTCACTTCATTCACTGTAAGTAAAAGACTATAATCATTTCAAAATGTCTGCATATTTGCTAACAATATATCCCAATAGTCCCATATTTACTAGTTAGAATGTTACTACTGGAATAATTCTGGATAAGAACCTTTTGTAAAAACATTAACAGTAATAAGCAAACTAATACAATAAAATCTCAATTAACTAAATCACTTAAATGAATGGATGCTCTAGTTAAATTTTATTTATTGTTACTGTCAAATGAAAATCGGCCCTAAAAATCTAGAAAAATTTCCTAAAATATATTAGTACCTTGTTTGAAGAATCTATTCTAGCTCCCAATAATTGCTTTTGATGATCCATGTCATAGATGAAGCAAACCCCTAGTACAAATCCACATCCCTAGAAGAATCTAGATCATGGTATCGAATTCAAATTTGACTTTGTATTTGAACTTAATTTTTAATCAGATGATAATATTGAGATATTTATAAATCTCTCCACAAATCTTAAAAGTGTAATATAAACAAACAGTTGATATTATTATTAGTGGAAAAATGCTTCTGCAGCTATTTGATTCATCTTTACATAATTACTAAACTCAAATCCTCTAAAGTTATTAAACTCAAATAGAAATGGGGAGTACTAATCTATACATAAGGATGCCTATGGGTCACATGTTAACTTGGTTTTAAAATGGCTACCTACATTTTACTGTATTTTTATTTTTTAAAATTACTTTTCAATTACATTTTAATCTGGTATGGAGTGCTGCAGGATGCTAGCTGCATGTTTGACACCTCTGGTTTAGAGTGCTCCTGTAATACCTCAGACATACCAACGACCCAAAGATAATTTGCTCCAGGTAGGGTACATGTTTGAAGTATGAGATGCCTCTCCTGCCCAATTTTTCTGCATACCCTAATCATCCACATACTAGAATAGAATATGTTAAAAGCAAGTGAAAATATTATATGTCACTTGAAGTTTGTATGTACTGCAGTATCATGGGATTCATTTGGATGGAGAGGATCTTCTAACAAAATAGTACTGAATGATATGTAAACAAACAAAATTGAATTAATCTGATAGTCATGTTATGAGATGATATTTTTAAAGTCCTCTACAAATCTTAATGCTATATAAATAGCAGCTATTATTATTACTATTTAGTAATTGTTAGAAAAAACACTCCTGCAACTATCAATTCAACTTTCCAGTGAATACTAAAGAAAATATAAATTTTTAAAAATTGACTTAAATTAATTTTAAAAACACCACATTCTGAGAAATGCATAATGGTTTTTAAATTATAAACATTTAACTCTTTTCACCTTCCGACTACTAATGATCCAGTTCAACCAATGTCAGTTTTATATAGTATGAAAATAGTATTATATTCTGCATACTTTTAATCTAATGATTAAATTTTCTTTTTATTAGTTAGGTTCCTCCTAACAAATACTCAGGTTTAAAATAACAGTGTGTATTCCTTGCTTCTTTGCAGAGACAGAGATCCATGGATATGTAAAATTGAATATAATATTACATACTTTCTGATTAGGAATTTTTTCCCCTTTCTTTTTACTCCTTATAATAGGGGATTACTCTTTACAAAGGGCTGGAGAAAGGAATATATTGGGAAATATGTGACATAAAAATAGACATTATCAATAAAACTTTATTAAAAGTATTAATTTTTAAAGAATGCGTCTGAACTGAAGAAGTTCTCTAAAGGAGAAATGACTGCAGAAATTATGTTGCCATATATTTTTTGAAATGGGTTTTCTGAGTTTAGCAATCTCATCCACAGAAAAGAACCTATAAATGTAACATTTCATATATCAAAATTACTGGTCTATCTGTCTTAGTAATCTGAATTTATTTTGTATTTATTTTGACATTTTACAGAAAGATTAGCCAATTTTAAAAGATTAAAGAAATATTACCCCTCCTTTTACTACCACTTCTCACCCCAAACATTCCTAGTTTCCCTTAAAAGACCATTTTGGATTTGTCTTATATGAATGTATTCAATCCCTTTTTAAACCTATTTATATTTTACCATCTTTTCAGATAAAATGTTTGATTTTAACATGTTAAGTCTTACTTCCTAAAACTCTTATTCCAAGTTTTAAGGGGTAAATAATTCTAAGCTCTGATAAGTAACTATATAGCACATCCTTCATTATTTTATTAGTTTTTATTTTATTGACACTTTACTGTCTTTTTTTTTTTAGATTGAGGGTCCTAAAATTTGATTTATTATCTTAATTTGCCAAGAATTAGAATACTTAGGTCTGCAATTTTCAAATATTCGACCTAATGTTTCTGACTTGTTTTTGAAAATAATTTTAAATATTTCTCAGGTTAGAAGAGAAGCTAAATTGATGGTTTCTCCATCCACATATATAGCTTATGATCATGCACTACTGGAATGTAAGGAATCCATTTTATTAATTCTGTACAATAAAATTTAATTTTCATTGACTGAAAAAAATAATATGTATTACTGTTCTGAAGCCTCTCTATACAGATGTTCTCAAGAGCAAAATATAAATTAAGCTATTAATGAATTTATTGCAGCTTTTTTTTTACTTTATCATCAATGGATACTAATAGTATAACTATAATCATATGGAATCAAAATTTTTTTTACATTAAAAATTAGTCCTTTTACTTGAAAAGGTTGAGAACTTCTGGTCTAAATATACTATTTGCTACTATCACCTCACTGTTAGTAATAAGATTAAGAGTTTTATAAACAGAAATAATATTCCATAAATCATTGTATCTTTTCTGCCTTGTTATTTCCATAATTTACACTAAGCTTTAAGTATTCACTTTCACTTCTCAAAACACAACCAGAGAAGAAAATAATTGAACCTTGCTGTAATCAGGTAAGACTAGAAAGAAGGAAAATTGTCAGGTTACCTCCTTTCTGAATTTCACTCCACCGAAATTGATGACGCCTCACAACAGAGAAAACAGAATCATATCCATCTTCTCGGATCATTTCTGCCACTTTCTGAAGGTCAGAAGGATGTAAACATGGAGAAGTAGCTTGAATATTTCCTACGATATCAACCTCTTAAGAAGACAAAAGATGAAAATGTGCATCAAAATGATTTCAGCAAAAGAAAACTGAAGAGATTTTTCTAATTTATATCCAATTCATCTTAAAGTAAATCAGCTTATCTAATAATTCAATACAGCAAAATCCCATTCCAACCACAATATTAAAATGCATTTCCTTTTTAAAAAATAAACAAACAAGTAAATAAATACATACCATTGTGATAACTTAGAAACTCTGATATAGCATCTAAGGAAGTAGAACTGTCTTTGGAAACTTCTGAACTTCTTCGATGAACTTGTGCTCCACATTGCTTAGCAACTTTCTCAATTTCATCATGATCTGTAGAAACCCATATGCTATATATAGAGATAAAAAAACACCCCCCCCCAATCATTAGAGCTTTACTATCTAAGTGAATAACTTCAAAAGTTTGAAAAGTTGCCTGAAAACTCATGAAATTGATGAAAACCAAAAATAAATACTATACCAGATCATTATACACGGCAACAACAATACTATATGATAATCAATTCTGATGGACATGGCTCTTTTCAACAATGAAATGTTTCAAACCATCTCCAATTGTTCAGTGAAGAAAGCCATAAACACCCAGAGAGAGGGATGTGAAATGTGGACCACAACATAACATTTTCATGATCTCTGTTGATGTTTGCTTGCATTGTGTTTCCTTTCTCTGATTTTTTTTTCTTGTAGATATGATTTTTCTTGCACAAAAATTATGTGTGGAAATATGTATACAAATATTCGGTTTGTCAAGTATTTTAACATAATTAACATGCAGTGGATATCCTGCCATCTAGGGGAGGGGTGGGGAGTAGGCGGGAAAAATTTGTAACAGAAAGCTTTGTAAGGGTTAATGTTGAAGAATTACTCATACATATGCTTTGCAAATAAAAAGTTTTAATAAAAAAATGAAAAAAATAAAAATAAATATTATAATTTGTAATTTTAGTTCTGTAATACCAACTAATAGAAATTTAATTAAGAATATTCATATTGTGAAATAATGAATTAAATATCACACAATAGGAATTTAATGAAGAATGAATACAGAGAAAAAAAAAGTTTTCTATTATGTGCAATGGAAACTTGTAATACCATAGTTTTGAAAGAATATTGTGTTGCCCTATTGACATTTTAAGATTAGATGTGAAACTACTTGTTGGTTTGAAAGCATCACTGAGCACGGCTAACTAGTTAGCTGATTTGGCTGAGTTGACTGGATCAAAACACATTCATCTTTAAGACTGCCCCAAAAAGATACCATAAGGAAGCCACATTTTGGACATTTTGGACCTAAACATCCATATAATATCTATGCTATTTATTTTTGGCTGAATCTTTTATCTAGGTCAAAATTATTTTAATTGTGAGGCATACATTTGTTGTATAAAAAATGGTATAAGTGAATTTTCCTTAGTAAGCAAGGATAGAAAATATTTAAGCAACATTACTAGATTATTTAGAAAATAAGGTATGTATCATTCAGGCAATCCCTACGTATGGAAATTTTAGGGTTGGACTGGACAAAATAGCATGCTTGTCGATTCAAGTAACTTGGAAGGAACTTAACAAAAGAAGGGGGGTGTAATTCCTATTTCTCTCAAATCAAAAATGATCCATCATAATCTAGTAATGTTTACTTAAACATTTTTATAAGTAGCAAAAAACTAAACACTGAAATCTGGTATTCATTATACTTTTTAATCAATTGTATGATTATAAAAATATACCTTATTAAGGAATACTGTGAAATTGCCTGTTCCCTTTTTACACCCTCACCAAGAATGTCCTTGAGATAAATATGTGAATTTTTTGTCTAGATAGGAAAGTAGGCATATGAGTCTGTAATTATTGGTATTCTTTCAGTTGCTTTTTGGTACCTTTCCCTCTTTCTGATACCTTGAGAATTGATCTGTCAAAATTGTGTGACTTGATATCTGTGGATATTTGATTCAGCCTAGCTGAATTTACATTTTGGTTTTCCTCAGTTCTAATTCTACTTCCTTAAGCAGTACAACTGAAACTTTGCTGCTAGTTCAAATGCAGTGCTTCCATTATCATTGGTTTCCCCTCTCCAATCCATTCTCTACTTAGCCGCCAAGATCTGACCATGTCACTATCCTATTCAATGAATGACTTCCAGTGGCTTTCTCCAAAACCAAAAATGCAATTATGATTTTTGCTATTTAAAACTTCTTAATCATTTGTGCTCTTTCTACCTTTCTAGCCTTCCTACATCTTACTCTCCTTCACACATTCCAAATATGATTCTATTTCATTTCTTTTTGCCTTTGCACTGGGTTGTTCTTTGTGAATGGAATAAAAGTGTCCCAGTATTTCCACCTCTTTAGTTTCTCTATATTGTTTCAAGACCACTTAAATTGCACTTTTTGCAGGAGGCCTTTTCCTTCAAAACTCTCACAAAAGGTTAGGTTTAAATCAAACCAAAGCCCGTCAAAGCTTTAAGCAGGTATCAAATAGCTTAGCCTTGGAGCACATTAAACTCCCAGCCTGGAAGGGAAAAAAAGGTGGGGAGGCCCTGGGGATCTCACTCCCACCCCCAGCTGCTAATGCCTTCCTCTTTCAGATTACTTCCATATACTCCCCAAATGGGGGAGAAAACATGGGGGAAAAAAAAAAAGCCAGCTATATGCAGGATAAATACAAAGTAATTAAAAGGGAAAACAATAGAATTAAGAAAGGGGAAGATAAGGCTTCCAGTAGAAGGTTGGATTTTAAGGAAGCCAGGAAGATAGTCATAGTGAAGGAGTGAAGGCATTTCCAGTCAGAGAAAAATTCCCTGAACCAAGAGTTAGAATATCTTGTTTGTGTAACTACCAGAAGGCCAGTGTCATTGGATCAGAGTATGTGGTGGAGAGTAAGATGTATAAAGTTTGGAAAGGTAGGAGGGAGCTAAGTTATGAAGGGTTTGATTTTTTCATTTGTTCCTAAGGGCATTAGGGACTGAGTGTGTGTAGGGAGGAGGAAGGATAGTGGTGGAGGGAGTGAGGGGTAGTCCTTTTTAGGACAAATCATTTTAGTGGCTGTATTAACAAACAGCTGACTCAGGAATGACTGATATTAATAACTAGTGGTCAATGGAACAATAGTCAAACCACCCTAGTTGTTTTCCCACTGTTTAATGAATTTGGCGGTAGCTTCTTTGACTAAACTCTTACTTTCTATTCCCCAGAAGACTCAGCAGTGGTGGTCAACAGGCAAATCAAAGTTAGTTAGACTTGTCCTTTTAGTCTCGGCTTATTTTCTTTGTGACATAAGTCTAGTCACTAATGTCTCAGTCCCTGAATTTCCTCATTTGTAAGCCAAGGGTGTGTATGGAATGCTAGGTATAGAGCCAGAATTGTCTGAAATCATGTAGTCCAACTTCCTCATCTTATGAATTGAGTTAGTGATTTGCTCAAGACAGAAAGGGATGATCTGCAAGGTTTCTTCCAGGTCAAATACCCTATAAATTCTAACTCACCCCAGATAAGATTTTTATCTTCTTTGTGGATTTCTTCAGTTCTTTATTTAAAATGGTGGCTGTCATCTACAAAATAATTTGTCTTTATTTTAGCAGAAGGCTTTAAAAAAAAAAAGTGACCTAATTTTTTCAAATCCCAGGAATTGGTGGAAGGTTCCATATTACACTTTATGGAGGACAATAAAATCTCTTTATTATATAATATTGTCTTAAGTTTTTTAAGACCAGTAAGAATTTACTAAGAGTATTTGACTGGATATGAGCACTATGCAAGACAAAAAGTAATAGTCTCTTCCATAAAAACTTATCACATAGTTGTGGGCAATGAAATAAAAATGACTGTCCAAGTTTTTATGAACTTCCTAAGTCATTTATGTATTTATATGTATTTTACTATAGTCTTATAGATTAATGAAGGGAAAAAGAAAAACTAGTCTGCTTTATTTCCCATCATTTATTTATATTTCCATTAAAATCTCTAGAATTTTTTTTTTTTTTTTTGGTATTCTCAGAAAATATTTAGAAGGATTCTGGTCACAACCCAGGCCATAAAAATGGCATTTTATTGCATTATAGTTCATAATATCCAAGAATAAAATTGGAAATGGCTTTAGAGATAATATAGTCCAATTCTTTCATTTTACAGATGAGGAAGGTAAGGCCCAAAGAGGAAAAATAACGTGCAAGGTCATCCCAAAAATTAAGTGGTATATCCAGAATTAAAATTTAATCACACTGGCTCTAACTCTTCCCAGTGCTGTCCTCAGACTGCCAGGGTAGGATAGCCTTATTATTGATGAGCAATAATTAACTTTGTCTTTTAAGCATATTTGAATTATATACTGATTTATAGTCTGATATCTGCTTAAAGAATTAAATACTTTTGAGACTTTAAGGATTTGAAATATTTTAGAAATGGTCAAATGGTAGCTATCTTTGGATAAAATAAGAAATCATCTTCAGGTAATAATAATTTAAAAAAAAGGCATATTAAGCCCAGGATATTAAGGTAGAAATTAAGAATTTAAGATATTAAGGTGGAAAAAAAGCATGAACTTCAGCTCTATCAGTGAAGGCACAGACTAAGCTCTTCCCAAAGGAACAAATGCTATATTAATAACTGATAAATGTAAAAGTAGCCCAATATTACATTTAATATTACTAAGACTAAGTAAATGGTTTTTAAGGTTCTTCCTAATACTAAAATTGTGAATCTACATACAAAAGAAATTTGACATCTAACACCACCTAAATGTTTTGTAACTGGCACTTTGCCAAATCATAGGCTCACAGCATGTGAGAGTTGAGAGCCATCAGAACCAATCCAGTCCTCTGCATCTCAGAAAGACTCTTCTCTACAATACAGTTAACAAGTCCTCATCCACCTTTTGTCTGAATACCTCTAGGAAAGGAGAATCTATTCATTTTGCTTGTGGATCATTCTGATTGTTAGGAAGTTTATTCTTCTTTTTTTTTTGATTGACAAGTTGCAATATTTTGTTCATTGACAATCTGATTAAAATTCAAGCAATAACAGCATTATTAATCACTTATATTGATTTCAATATTGCTCTTTAAAAACAATTAAATGAAATAATATCTAGTTCTACCTTTTTGCAACTTCTTTTTTCTTTTACTAAATTTATTTAGCATTATTTTACTAACTGCAAGTAAAAAACCATTTTTTAATATTCATTTAAAAAACTTTTTTGAATTCCAAATTCTTTTCATTCCTTTCTCCTTTGAGAAAGGCATTGAAAAGGCAAACAATACAATATAGATTATACATTTATAGTCATGTAAAACATTTCTATAACAGTCATGTTGTGAAAGAAAACCATGACAAAAAACCCAAAACAAAAAAACCTGTAGAAAAATAAAATTAAGTAAAATGTGCTTCAATATGTGTCAGACACTATCAGTTCTTTCTCTGGGATGGATATCATTTATCATAATCCTTCAGAGTTAATCTTGGATTACTGTATTGCTGAGAATAGCTAAGTCATTCACAGCTGATTATCTTATAATATGGCTGTTACTTTGTACATAGTACATTTCACTTTGTGTCATCTCATAGAAACCTTTTCAGGTTTTTCAAAGAGAATCCTGCTCATTTCTTTCTTCCTTTCTTTTTTTAAAAGAAAGTATTTATTTTCCCAGTTACATGCACAATTTTTTAACATTTGTTTTTGAAATTTTGAGTTCCAGATTTCTCCCTCTTCCTCCCCACCCCCTCCCACTGAGAAGGCCCATATGAAGTTGTGTAAAACATATCCATAAGTAATGTTGTAAGAGAAAACATACATTCCCCCCTCCCACTAAAAAAACCCTCTCAAAACAAAAAGCCAACCAAAAACTAAAAGAAAAAAAAAGTTAAAAAAAAAAAAGTATTCTTCAGTCTGTACTCAGAAATTCTTTCTCTGGGTATGGATAGCATTTTTCATCATAAGTCCTTCAGAGCAGTCTTATCATTGTATTGCTGAGAATAGCAAAATCATTCATAGCCAATCCCACAATTTTGCTATTACTATGTATACAGTACATTTCACTTTTCTTGAGCTTATGGAGGATTTTCCAGGTTTTTCTGATCTCATCATTTCTTATAGCATTCCATCATAATCACATACTACAGTTTGTTCAGATATTCCCCAACTGATGGGCATCTCCTCAATATCCAATTCTTTGCTACCAGAAATGAAAATTCTTTGCTATAAATATTTAGATTGTTTTCCTTTTTGTTTTTGTTTTTCTCTTTTGGGATACATACCTAGAAATGGCATCATTTAAGTCAAAGGGTATGCATAATTTTACAGCCTTTTGGATATAGTTTCAAATTGTTTTACAGAGTAAGTTCACAACTCTGTGAACACTGCAATAATGTCTCACTTTCCCCTCCAACATTTGTCATTTTCCTTTTCTATCAGCCAATCTAATTGATATGGGGTAATTAACTCAGAATTATTTTAATTTGCATTTTTTCCAATCAACATTGAGCTAGAGCATTTTTTTCACAAGCCTATAGAGAACATTGATTATTTTAATCTGAAAATTATTCATCTCTTTTGATCACTTAACAATTGGGTAATGATTATTATTTTTATAAATTTGATTCATTTATCTATGTTTATGAGGTCTTTATCAGAGAAACTTGCTTCAAAATTTTTTTCAGTTACAAATCACAATATGTATTTCCCTCCATCCTATATTCCCTCTTATTTATTCTGTTCTCTCCTCAAAAGTATTTTGCTTCTGACTACCTCCCTCCCCCAATCTGTTCTCCCTTCTATTTCCCCCTTCTCTGATAACTTCCTCCTCCCACTTTCCTATAAGGCAAGATAGATTTCTATATCCAATTGAGTGTATATATTATTCCCTCTTTGAACCAATTCTGATGAGAGAAAGGTTCACTTACTCCCCTTTACCACCCCTTCCATTGTCCAATAATTTATAAATTATCTTGTCTGGATCTATTTTCCAATAGATATTTTGTTTTTCCAATGAGATATTTCATGTTGTTTTCTATTTTTTCATTCTTTTGGTTTTGTTTGATTGTTTCTTGATTTCTCATAAAGCCATTGGTTTCCATTTGTTCAATTCTAATCTTAATGGAATTATTTTCTTCAGTGAGCTTTTTTTGTCTCCTTTTCTATTTGTCCAAGTATTTTTTTTTTTTCTTTTTCCATTTGGTCATCTGTGTTTTTTAAGTCATTCTTCTCCTCATTGGTTTTTTGTACTTCTTTATCATTTGGCTTAGTCTGTTTTTTAAGGTGTTTTTTTCAGAAAGTGTGTGTGTGTGTGTGTGTGTGTGTGTGTCCTTTGTTCATTCTCTTTTCATGAGAGCCTTGCATGATTCTCATTTCTCTTCTCAAAATTCTTTTTGAGCTCTTCCATAGCCTGAGACCAGTTCATATTTTTTGGTGGCTTTGGATGCAGGAGCTTTGACTTTATCTTCTGAGTGTGTGTTTTGATCTTCCTTGTCCCCAAAGTTTTTCTTCAGTCAGAATTTTTTTTTTTCTTTTGTTGTCTGCTCATTTACCCAGCCTATTACTTTTAATTCTTTGTAAAAATAGGGCTTTGACCTGTGGAGATGGAATAAATTTATGTCCAAAGAAGACCTGGAACTCCTAATTGAACACCAGATGGATAATTTTGATTATATTAAGTTAAAAAGTTTCTGTACAAACAAAACAAATGCAGACAAGATTAGGAGGGAAGCATCAAATTGGGAAATCATATTTACATTTAATGGTTCTGATAAAGGCCTCATTTCTAAAATATATAGAGAATTGTCTCATATATATAAGAATTCAAGCCACTCTTCAATAGATAAGTGGTCAAGGGATATGAACAGACAATTTTCAGATGATGAAATTAAAACCATCTCTCGTCATATGAAAAGGTGCTCCAAATCACTATTGATCAGAGAAATGCAAATTAAGACAACTCTGAGGTACCACTACACCCCTGTCAGATTGGCTAAAATGACAGGAAAAGATAACGATGAATGTTGGAGGGGATGTGGGAAAACTGGGACACTAATACATTGTTGGTGGAACTGTGAACGGATCCAACCATTCTGGAGAGCAATTTGGAGCTATGCTCAAAAAGCTGTCAAACTGTGCATACCCTTTGACCCAGCAGTGTTTCTACTGGGCCTATATCCCAAAGAGATCTTAGAGGAGGGAAAGGGACCCACCTGTGCAAGAATGTTTGTGGCAGCCCTTTTTGTAGTGGCTAGAAACTGGAAACTGAAGGGATGCCCATCAGTTGGAGAGTGGCTGAATAAATTATGGTATATGAATGTCATGGAATATTATTGCTCTGTAAGAAACGACCAGCAGGACGATTTCAGAGAGGCCTGGAGGGACTTGCATGAACTGATGCTGAGTGAAACGAGCAGAACCAGGAGATCATCATACACAGCAACAACAGTATTACATGATGATCAATTCTGATGGACATGGCTCTCTGCAACAAAGAATTGTCTCAAACCAGTTCCAATTGTTCACTGAAGAAAACCATATACACCCAGAGAGAGGGAAATGAAATATGGACCACAACGTAACATTTTCATGATCTCTATTGACATCTGCTTGCATTGTGTTGCCTTTCTCTGATTCTTTTTTTTTCTTGTAGATAGGATTTTTCTTGCATAACTTCTCAAGCATTTCAACATTATTAACATGTAGTGGACTTCCTGCCATCTAGGGGAGGGGAGGGGACTGGGGGTAAAATTTGTAATGGAAAGCTTTGTAAAGATCAATGTTGGGGAACTACCCATATATATATAATACAAATAAAAAGCTTTAATAATAAAAAAAAAAAGTAGGGCTTTGCTTTTGGTGTGAAGGGTGCCCTGATTTTTAGATACTAGTAGGAACTTGTAAGTTTTCAGTTCTTCCAAGGTGGCATGCTGTAAAGTGTGGTATTTACTACTGTTCTGTCCTGTGCTCTGATCTCTGAGTGACCACACACACTCTTTTCTGTTCTAGAACTGTGAGCAGAATCCTGGCTCTACTATGGCCATAAGCTCATCTTTGCCCTGGAACTGACCTGGAACTGTATTCAAGTACAGATTATTTTGAAAGGAATAAATACATCAACTGGGTTAGAACGTCAGGGAACGCTCTAATTCAAGCCATCATTACAGCCCTGGAATATTACAAGAATTCCCCCACCTCCAGTCCCAAATTGGTGTCTTTACTTTTGATTCTTCCCCTCTCTAATCCATCCTCTGTATAGCTACCAAAATGATTTTCCTAAATCAAGAGCTCTAACTATGCTACCCTCTTGGCTCAAGAATCTTGCTGCCTTTCCACTGCCTCTAGGATAAAATATAAAATCCTTACCAGGTATTTAAAGCTCCTTACAATCTGGATTCACTCTACTTTTTCATATTTATTTTATATCACTGTCCCTTACACATTCTATTGTTTAGTCAAACTAGACTTTTTTCTGCCCCATTTCCCATCTCTGTGCTGTTGCACAAGCTGTTCCTCATGCCGGCAAGGCTCTCTTTCCTATCTCCTGGAATACTTAGCTCAAAGTCCATCTCCCATAAGAGGACTTTCCTGACTCTTGTTATTAGTGCTCTTTTCTTTCTCCTAAAATATCTTCAAATTCCTTTTCATTTCTTTGTCTTAGTTCATTAGCTTCTTTCAGGGCCCAATAAAAGTGCCACCTCCATGGGAGGCCTCTTCTGATTCCCTTAGTTGTTATTCCTTTTTCCCCTCTTTAAATAATTAGGTACTGACTCTGCCTACACAATTGAAACTGCCTACACAGCAGGCTATTTTTTTGTTTTGTTTTGGAAGGGGCTCGTACAATATCTTGAATGAAGTAGGAATTTAACAAGTGTGTATTGAATTGAACTTTATTATATTCTACAGACATGTATCTGATAATAATTGGCAATATTAGTTAAAATGAAATCAATTATAAAATAGAAATGTTATTCAGAACTCAAATTCATCAACATAGCTTTAACAATGAAGATTTGTTATAAAAGCAACTTGACTTGAAGGTTTTGAGTATAAGTAGGCCCAGTTTTGAATTATGTATGTCACCTAAGGATTGACCCACGTAAAATTACAGAGAATTATCACAATGTTGACAACTGGATGATTAATTTTGCAACCACAGCCACTTTCAAAAGCAGTCAAGATGCTGTAATCTGTTGGTGGAGAGTCCATCCTGACAAAATCACAAAGCCTTGAAGTACATGTTGAGGCTTAAGACCTAGATAACATTAAGAGTGGAAGACTAATTAGTACATTAATTTAAAAACATTTTTTTACTTAGACATGTGATTTCATCAATCCTAGGAATATTAGTTCCTTGGTCCCTCACAAAACTCATCTACCTATGCATTTCTGTGACTCAGAAAGATGCTTAGGACACTGACAAGTGAATTGCTTAGGATCACACAGAGAGGTGCTAGAAGACTGATTTCTTGACTCAGAGGCTCTCCCTCAATCTATTGTACTGCTTAGGAAATTAGTCCTATTTTTCTTCATTTTTCACTTTCACTTTCAATCATTTGTTTGTTAGAAATTAATTTTTCCTGCCTTCTTCATAGTCATTAGTGCTGAGTGGCAAATAATAACATGCTTGAATTTCTACAATTATGTTAGGCTCATTTAAGTCATATAAAGAGGGAGATAGGCTAAAATAACATTTTTCATGGGTTGCAACTTGTAAACAAAATCATGAGGCAACAAATGGTTATCAAATACAAATATAAACAGTGCTCTGTTACATCAGTTCTGGGAAGGGAGTTGATGGTGTGATTGATGTCCTCCTACTCAGTAATTTTTGAGGACTTTAGGCAGTGGACAAAAGGACACAAGGCTGATTGAACTCATGAAACAGAGATGATTTTGATAAAGAGAGAAAAAAATATTTAACAAGACCTGGCAAAGATATGTATTTTCTGGGTAATAGTATTCTTAACAGTAACCAAATTATTAAGTCTAATAGACTGAAAATAAAAATAACTCCAAGGTTTCACTTTACATCAGATGAACTGGCACAGATGACTAAAGAGAAAGAGTAACTTCTGCTCAGAGTTTTTTGATCATGGCAGAATATACTGTAGTAACTGAAGAGATCCAAGTATTCTGTATTTCTAATTAATATCATGTAAGAAAAGTGAGCAAATATTCCACACCCCTTCTCCTGCTAGGACAATCACACTACAGGACAAATATCCCAACAAAGTCAATCTCCCCCAAAATTTCCTTCTCCCTCAAATCTAATATACCAACATAGTGATAGGTATATACTGTGGTAGCAAAAAATTGGAAACAAAATGAATTAGTGTAACTAGGGGGTGTGTGGAAAAATTATAGTAATGAAATATAATTGTGCAGTATGAAATGATGAATATGAAGAATTTAGAAAAATGTGGGATCTACATGAAAAAAATCACTAAAAGATTAATTCTGAATTATGGGAATAAAATGAAAGTCACTGAATTAATGAAACATAATTCTTGCTACATGGAAGAGAAGTAGGAGACTATTAGGAAAAATAAGATACACAATAATAGATATGTTATTGTTTTCTATAGCAGCTATTGTTAACTGTATTTTTTTGCAACAAGAAGGTTCAATCTGGTGGGGGGTTGATGGTATATGACTATGACATAAAGACAAAAGGTATCATAAGATATAAATTATAGATAGGATTTAGTATCTTTCTCTCTCAGGAATCTACAATACAGTAGAACAGAAGAATATTGTTTCCAGCACATGAATTTGACCAAATAAAATATATTGCTGTTATTACATACTTTTCTGAAGTCTATGTTGTCTATAATAATTAAATTTTAAATTTTATTAACTATTCCTCCACTATATTTATTCACATTTTTCTCTGCTCTTAAAAATACGAAAATTTTGCCAATATTTAAAAAAATATTTGTTATGTTCTATGATTTTTTTAAAGTAAATTTGATTGATCATTTTGTAAAAAGAAAAAAACATGAAAGACATAAAGTGACTTAAAAAAAAGGAATAAGAATTGCACATTTAACCTATATTGAATTGCTTGTTGTCTTGGGGAAGGGAAAGAGGCAAGAGAGAGAGAAAAATTTGGAACCCAAAATTTTGTAAAGATGGATGTTGAAAACTATCTTTGCATGTATTTTGAAGAATAAAATACTATTAAGAATCAGAAAGAAAGAGAGAAAGAAAGGAGAGATAAAGAAAGAAATCTTAAAATTTCAGAGGGCATTATGGTGTTCTTCAAAGTTTTATTACTTCATTCTCTGAAATAGATGTTGACACATAATTTATTATTATTTTTATAGTGATCACTTTATTTTTTTTTCTAGTGATTGTTTTACAAATACTTAACATGAAGAAACTGAATGAGTGTCTCCTGAAAATAATGATTTTTGCTGCCTTTGGGTGCATGATAAAATCAACTACAATACTATCTTCCAAGGATAAACTTATGAGCCATCCTTCAATTTATTGACTTTTTCTCTTTTGTTTTTATTTATAGCAAGAATATCAAGATAAATCTATTTCTATTCCTCCAATAGTACATCCACTCATTGCTCATTCTATAAAAGATCTCACATTCAGAGTGCCAATAACTAAGGTAAAATTTATAGATGATCTAAACACATACATGTACACACACACAAATCAAAAAACTATGTGATGGGGCATCATTTGCCCCATTTTCTGCTATCGCCACCATCAAAGATGAAACATTATTATTGTCTTATTATTATTAGTCATTTCTGTCATGTCTGATTCTTTGCGATCCCATTTTGGGATTTTCTTGGCAGAGATGATGGAATGGCTTGCCATTTCCTTCTCCAGCTCATTACAGATGAGGAAACAGGCAAATAGGGTTAAAGGACTTATCCACGGTCACATAGCTAGTAAGTATCTGAGGTCAAATTTGAAATCAGGTCTTCTTGATTCCAGACCCAGTGCTCTATCCATTGTGCCACCTAGTTGTCCAGCAGAAACAGAGGCGATCTGCAAAAGCCAAGGTGTATTTCTCATTCTTCTTTGTTCATGGGTTGACATGGCCAAGGAATTCATCACTAAATGACCAGCCTGTAGATGATAAGCTTCTCTGAACTTAGTTTGCTGGGACCCTAGTCAAAGCATTTTTGGCACAATAGAATCTGCCAGAGCAGTATGTGTTCTTTTGGCATAACAAAGGGTCACCTCTATTGCATCTAATAACAGGAAGGTTTACTTTGATATGAGGTCATATAAACCTGCTAACTGTGAACCAGAAAAAGGAAGGGAGAGAGACAAAGACAAGGAGAGAGAGACAGAAATGTGCACGCATGCACACACAGAAAGATAAAAGGATGAAAAAAGGCAGAAGGTACTGTCTCCTGCTCCTCTGCCCAAGAGATGTGGAGCCAAGAAATGAAAGGATAAAGGTGGAATACCCTTCACATGCTTTCCATGACTTCTCATGTATCAGGTCACCTTTCTTCTTGCCAGAATTCTTTAAGCCTGTTCCTTAACACATTCTTGAGGGCTGGAGGCAAAAACCACAATTTTTTATGACCCTTTTGAAGGTGCTGTCCTTAATAAGGAAGAAATTTATTTTGTATCAAGAAAGTTTAACCTTATTAACAACAAAAAGCCTTCTTCTAAGTCCATTCACATCTTCTTGTTACCTCTTTTTCTACTTGTCTGGCTACAAAGAATAGTGCTGGAATGAATCTTAATGTCCTTAGTCACACTTCAGCATTTAGAAATTAATATAACATAAATTGATAATTATAACTTTGCCTAGGATAACTAAGGAGGAGAGCCCCTAACAACAGAGAGATAACTTTGAGACTGATTAAAAAAAAATCTACCTTACAGACCTATAATTTCATCAGGGTAGGGAACTACTAATATGAAAACTCCTTGAAGATTATCATGGGCAACTCCTCTGTGACTTACGAGTTTTAAGAGTTGCCAATCAGCACTGAGAAATTAAATAACTTGCTTTAAGTTGCATAGCTAGAATGTGCCAGAGATAGGATTTAAGTCCTCCTCAAGTTTAAAAAACTACTATATTTAATGCATTCTCTTTTAAGCTGGGAAGATATAACAACATTTTAGAAAGATAAAGCATTTAGAAAGTAAAAAAAAAATGCTTCAGGACTTAAAGGAGTAAGCTTCAACAATCTAAAAAAAAAATCTGTTCCATTAAAATTCAGGATAAATTAGGCATTATTAGACTTACATTTTAAGATTGTTTTAGTGTTAATTTTACTACATACCAGGTCAGTGGCCTTGGGTAAAATCATTTGCCTGGAATTCAATTTCCTCATTTGCAAAATAAGGCAGTAAGACTATATGTTCTTTCAGATTTTTTTTACTTCTAATATTATTCATCAGGATGGTGGGTCTTGCAATCTTGTCATATAAGGACAAAATGAAGGTAATGGGGATAATGAACCTGAAAAAAAAAGAGACTGAAGAAAAAAGGGAGGAAAAGAAAGCCTGACAGCCATTTATCATTTAGAAGAGAAGTTTGATTTGTTCTTGCCCTTAGAAAATTATGAAAAGTGAGTTGAAGTAAGGCAGTTTTTAGGCTTAATATAAGGGAAATATTTTCCTAAAAGAGCTGTCCAAAAGTGGATTGAGGGGGCAGCTATGTGGTACAGTGGATAGAGCACCAGCCCTGAAGTCAGGAGGACCTGAGTTCAAATTTGGTCTCAGACACTTAACATTCATTCCCTAGCTGTGTGACCCTGGGCAAGTCACTTAACCCCAATTGCCTCAGCAAAAAGCAAAACAAAACAAAACAAAAGTGGACTGAATGGGCTGCCTCATGAAGAAGTGGTTTGCCTTTCACTTGACTTTCTTTAAACAAAGGACTGATTATTTTTAACTATTTATCAGGTAGGATATTGAAATTCCTCTTCAGAAAAGTAGTTAAAAAATAGTTCTGGGACCTCTTCCTACTCTTCGATTTCTTAATACTCCATTTATGCTACATTTATTCTCTTATCTCTCCAAGTCACACTTCAAATACTTTCATATCTTTTGGCTTCAGCTCCTATTTTTGCTTGGCTCTATCTTTAACTTCCTTTAGAGAACTGTTATTTTGGGAGGTTCAACCAACTCAAAACATTGGGTAAAGGGATAAAAAATACTCACTTTCCATAAGCTTCCTTTCAACCTCTGAGCTTCCATTGCTTAACTAGTTAAATAAAAGTTGCTTGTTTCTCTCTAAAGTAGGGTTAGGCAGCTGCCAATAACAAGAATCTATAGAAATAACTCAGGCTATGGCAATTACCACTCATGCTATGGTTCATTCAATAACAATTTATTGTCTTTATGGTATGTAGAGTACTGTGCTAGACATTGGGGAACACACCAAATTTAGATAAAAGATAGGATGCCAAGGGGCAGCTAGGTGGTGTAGTGGATAGAGCACCAGCCCTGAAGTGAGGAGGATCTGAGTTCAAATGTGGCCTCAGACACTTAACATTCCCTAACTGTGTGACCCTGGGCAAGTCACTTAACCCCAATTGCCTTAGCAAAGAAACAAACAAAAAGAGAGAGGATGCCAATCCTTATACATGACTAATAGATGATAATGTGCTATTTAAGATCTGAAAAGTTATTACCAGCCACAGAGAATCAGAAGTCTTCATGAAAGAGAAGAGACATTTAAGTTGGGTGTTAAGGAGTAGGAATTGAACAGGAAAGACATTCTAAGCTTAGTGGACAGTGTGAGGAAGGAGCAGAGTCAAGAGATCATAGGATATAATTTGGAGAATAAAGAGTAGTCCTACTAGGCTGGCATGCACAGTCTGTAAAAGAGAGTAATTTGAAATAAACCTGGAATGGTAGGGTGGGTCAGATTGAATGCCAAGAAATCTAAAATTTACTTGGTTGACAGCCACTAAGAATTATTGACTAGGGACAGCTAGGTGATACAGTGGATAGAGAATCAGCCCTGAAGTTAGGAGGACCTGAGTTTAAATCTGGCCTCAGATATGACTTCCTAGCTGTGTGACTCTGGGCAAGTCACTTAATCTCAATTGTCTTGGCCAAAAAAAAAAAAAAAAAAAAAAGAGTGACATTATTTTGGTAATAATGTGAAGCATGGATTTGGAGGGGTGTGAGATGGAGAGGTGGGAAACAAAGTGGGAAATACCTGTTAGTAATGTATTATTAACAGTTGAGGAGAGTATTAAGGAAGGCCAGAAACAAGGTGGTGGCAGGGGGAAGAGAGGAGGGGCTTTAATGTCAAAGATTCTGCAGAGAGGGAATCAATTGGTAATGGAATGGCACTTAGAGGTTTAGGAGGGGGAAGGAGTCAATTACTAGTCTAAGGTTTTAAATTTCTGAGCCTAAGTAAATATTGACACCATAAAAAGAAATAGTTAAATGAGAAGAAATAATCAAGCTATTTATGGCCACATGAGAAAAATACTCTAACTCACTATTGACTGGAGAAATGTAAATTAAAACAATTCTGAAGTACTAATTCATATCTACTAAATTGGCTAATGGGTCAGAAAAGGAAAATGACAAACGCTGAGGGAAATGTTGGGATAAAGAGACATTAATGCATTGTTGATGGAACTGTGAACCAATTCAACCATTCTATAGAGTAATTTGGAACTATGCCCAAAGGGAAATTATGGATACCCTTTAAAAAATGTCACTCTTAGGAATGCATCCCAAAAGATTAAAAAAAACAAAAAAAGAAAAGGACTTATATGCACGAAAATATTTATAGCAATTCTTTTCTCAGGACAAAGAATAAGAAATTGAAGGGATGCCCACCAGTTGGGGAATAGCTGAATAAACTGTGCTATTGTGATTATGATGGAATACAATTGCTCTGTAAAAAATGATAAGCAGAATGCTCTCAGAAAAACCTAGAAAGTCTTCCATGAGCTCAAGCAAAGTGAAATGTACAGTGTAGAAAGTAATAGGAATGTTGTGGGTTTATCAGCTGTGAATAACTTTGCTATTCTCAGCAAGACTATTCTGAAGGACTTATGATGAAAAATGCCATCTATACCCAGAAAAAGAACTGATTAATACATATTGAAACATACTTTTTTTTGGGGGGGGGGATGGGATGGAGGCATAGATCTATGTTTTCTTTCACAACATGATTTTTACGGAAATGTTTTGCACAATTTCCCATGTGCCTTCTCAAAGCAATGATGGGGGAGGGGATTGGTTTAGGAAGAGAGGAAAGGAGAGAATCTGGAACTCAAAGTTTTAAAACCAAATGTAAAAAATTAGTTTTGCATGGAAGTGGGGAAAAACAAAATATTAAATTTACAACTAAAAAAATGAAAAGAAACATGTTTTGGGGAAGGATGGATAAAATGGCAAACTCAATTTTAGACATGTGGAGTTTAAGCTGGGATATACAGGTAGAATTGTTCAGGTTTTTTAACTCTAGAATTCAGAAAAGAGGTCAGGGCAGAACATACCAATTTGGGAGCCACTGGCATAAAGGTGGTAATTGAAGGTAAGAGGAAAAAAAACTGAAATTGACAAGGGAGAGTGTAGATAGATGGACAACATACTATACTTATGAAGCACCCAGCCTATAAAATGCTTTCCTCATAGCAATCATGTTAGTAAGTAAAGTAACTATTGTTCAGTTGTTCTCAATGCTTTCTGATTCCATGAACCAGAACGTCTATGGGGTTTTCTTAATAAAGTTTCTAGAGTGGTTTGCCATTTCCTTCTTAGTGAATTAAAGCAAACAGGGTTAAGTGACTTGCCCAAGGTCACATAACTAGTAAGTATCTGAAATGATATTTGAACTCAGGTTTTCCTGATTCTAGGCCTGGAGTACTTTCCACTGAGTTATCTCCCTGTCCCAAAGCAAAAATTAACTCTCCCCATTTTCTGGATGAGGAAATTGATTCTATCATAGGTATGAGGTGGAATCCAAGCCCAAGTTTTCTGGCTCCAAAATTCAATGCTCCAGCCACTCTTCTCTCAGAGAAAGCTAAAATTGGATGCTTCAAGCAAAGAGAAGGTGAAAAAAGCACGATGAGAGAGGTAGGAAAACCAAAAGAGACTGGTCTTTCTGCAGCTGAGGGAGGAAAAAGTATTCAGTAAAAGTACAACAGCGCTTTCAAAAATAGCAAAGAAGTCAAAGACAATGATTTAAAAAGAGACATTGGATTGGATTTTTAGGTCATTCATGACCTTTGGAGAAATATTTGTTCTAATTTTAAAAATAAATTTTTACTTATACCTTTTAAGTTTAGAATACTGACATTTTCCTGTATCCCTTTCTTTCCTTCTCTCCAGGCACACCTTTTTTTCAGTGAAAAAAAGCAGTTTGGCCATATTAACTAACATACCAGAATCTGACATTTTATGCAGTGTGCACATAGCTGACCCCTTCTGCAAAAAAGGGCATGGAGGGGTCTTTTGGAAAGGGTTTAGGAGAGAACTGGCAAAGAAGAAGTAGAAATATTAGATACAGAAAAGTTTTTCAAAACATGAAACAATGTAAAGTAGGAGAAAGATGAGACAATAACCAGATGGAATATAGGTCAAAGGAATTTTTTTTTTTTAAATTTTAAGGGAAGGGTTGGAGAGACTTGAGTATATCTACAGGCAAACAAATTAGAGTCCCACAGTATAGATTTAGAGCTGGAAAGGACCCTAGAGGTCACTTAGTTCAACTCTTTCATTTTACGAATAAGACAACTGAGAACTAATGAGGTTATTAAATGACTTGCCCAAGTCACAGAGAAAATAAAGGATGAGTGGATCCAGTACAACTAGGATTTGAACTCAGAACTGTTAACTTAAAATTGAATACTCTTCCCTAACAACAAATTGCTTCCCCTGAGAGATGGATGAATGCTGGAATAAATATCCCAGAGAAGATGGGAGAATAAACAGGCTAATAATATAAACTTGAAAAATAGGATAAATTTTATTCTGTGAACAATGGGCAAAAGGAAGAAATGGATCAAGATCCTGGAAAGTTCTGAGTAATACAAGAAGGGGCTTGTGGAAAAGTAGAGTACTTCAATTACCGAGAAGTTGGAAGCAAGATCCTAGATAAGGCAGTGTATGAGATGTGGAATGTAGAATCAGATAAGACCTGGATTCAAATTCCATTCACTTCTGACAATGGTTAGAAATTTGACTAGGGCCAAATAGACCAGGGAGACTTCTTTCTTATCTATAAAGTGGGGTTTCTATAGTATCTGACTAACTTGTTGCTTTAAAGCTCAAAAGATATAAGTGAGGCACAAAGCACTTCAAAGTCAGTCATTATTATTTGCTGAACCTAGGAAGTTCCAGGTGAGGTCAAGAGGAGAAATGAAAACATTTCTAAGAATTGCTCTGGGAAATGAGATATAGTATTAATGAGGGTAGACAAAACTACAGAACAGCAGAAATCAATATGTACTAAGAGCCTTGACTGTTGGGGTCTCAACTCTGCTACTAGTGATGAGTTTTTCCATAAATCACTTCATCTTTTGAAAATTCAACTGCAAAATCAGTTTTGGAGTAAATGCTAAGGCTCCTTCCAGTTCTAAAATTCCAAGATTTACACAGGCCACCTAGTTCCAGCTATACAAATTCCCTCTATAGTATACCCAATCCAGAATCATGCAATCTTTTTTTCTTTTTCAAGAAAAGATTAAGATATTCTGTTCCACTTCTGAATGGCTCTAATTGGGAGTATGTTTTGCATGTTACCCAAACTTTGTGCAGTTTTATAAAAACATTTGAGGTCACAGTTTGTATTTATCCCCTAGTCTTTTTCTTGGATTTTTTTCTTCTGTGAATTTATGTGCATTTCTATTCTTTCTATATAATTTACTATCTCTAATAGGGATAGAGACTGGGCCTGTGTGTCATTAGTTTAGGGAGTTGCTGGATAAGGAACTTCTGCACCTTTATAAACCACTTGAATTCATTTAATGAATAAATATTTTTCAAGCACTAACTCAAAGTGCCAGGTACAGAACCAAGTATAAGATTCAAACATACTACTAAAAAGTTTGGAAAAAGAGAGGGACTGGGCCTATGACTTCAATGGTATACAAATCTCACGATGAACTTCCTCTATCAGGGCTGCTTGACACCCATTCTGTCATTTATATTCCTTTTTTAAAATTTATTAATATTTTTATTTTCCCCAATTACATGTAAAACAATTTTTACATTTTTTAAAACTTTGACTTCCAGATTCTCTCCTTTCCTCCTCACCCTACTCCTCATTAAGGCAATGTGAAGTTATACAAAACATTTCCATAAAAGTTATGTTGTAAAAGAAAACATAGATCTCCACCCCTCCAAAAAATAAAACCCTCAAGAAAAATAAAGGGGGAAAAAAAAAGTATGCTTCAATCTGTATTCAGATACAATCAGTTCCTTCTCTGGGTATGGACAGGATTTTTCATCATAAATCCTTCAGAGTAGTCATGGATTACTGTATTGCTGAGAATAATAAAGTCATTCACAGCTGATCATCCCCCAACACTGCTCTTACTTTGTATAAAGTACATTTCACTTTACTTGAGTTCATGGAGAAGAGCATCCTGCTCATCATTCCCCATAGAACAATAATATTCCATTATAATCTTTTACCACAATTTATCCAGCCATTCCCCAAATAATGGCCATCCCCCTCATTTTCAAATTCTTTAATCTGAGAAAAGAGCTGCTCTAAATATTTTTGTACATATAGGTCAGCCATTTATATTCTTCAGGAATTGGCTAGAGCTCAGCTTCTTAAACTGTAGGTCACAGTCCCATTTGGGTTGTATAACTGAATGGGGAGGTTATGAAAATTATAATTTATTATCAGTGAATGCTTGATTTATATATCTATTTTCTATACCTATATGCCTGGGGTCATGTAAACATTTCTTGAAAAAATCAAGTGGCTTATTCAAGGTTACATTGCCAGTGTTTGTCACAGAATGTAAACACAGGCCCTTTTGACTCTGGAGCTGAGCCTTCTTCTCTTCTTCTCTCTATTATTACTTTACTAGGTGATCTTAGCAGCTTCCAAAGATCTATATACCGATGATTCTCAAATCTATCTATCTTATCCTAATCTCTCTGTTGACATTTAGTCTCAAATCTCCAATTGCCTTTCATATATCTCAAAATGGAGGTCTAGTAGAGAACTTAAATTCAAGATATCCAAAACTGAACTCATCTTCCTAGTTTCTTTATTACTGCTGAGGGCGCCACCATCCTCCCAGTCACCCAGGCTCACAACCTAAGTGTCATCATTGATTTCTCCCACTCCTCTATAATCTGATGCCAAGATCTTTTGATTTTATCTTTGTAACATCTCTCAGATACATTCCCTTCTTTCTTCTGACAATGTTACCACCCTCTGTCACCTTATACCTGAATTACTGCAATAGCTTGCAGATTGGTTTCCCTGCCTCAATTCTCTTTTCCCCTCTGATCCATCCTCCATTCAATCATCAGGGATTTTCCAAAATAGAAGGTCTGACCAAATTAACTCTCTTGTTCTTACTTTAATAAACTCCAGTGACTCCCTTTCACTTTCAAATCAAATATAAAATCCCATTTGACATAGAAAGCCTTTTATAATCTAGTCTGGAAAGGTATTATTAATATTAGACCTTACATGCTTGCACATACTTTGCAATCAAATAACACTGGATTTCAATAACAAGCTACTTCATCTCTCTCTTCTTGGTACTTTCTTCAACAGGTCCTCAGACTTTAAATGCTCTCTTTTTAGCACTGCCTCCCGGCTTCCTTCAAGACTCAGGTAAGCTCCACTTTCTTAAAGAAGCCTTTCCCAGTTTTCCTTTAGTTCCTTCTTTTTAAGATTATTTCCATTTTATTTTGTATATAGCTTGTTTGTACACAATCATTTTGCATATAGTCTCCTCCTTTACACAGTAAGTTCCAGGAGAGCAAGGAGTGTTTGTTGTCTTTCTTTGTATCCTAGGCCCTTAAAATAGTGTCTGGCACATGATAATAAATGCTTATTGACTGGCTGAGAGCTCTCAATCTACTATACCAATTCACCTCTTCCTTGAAATACTGCAATTCTCACAGCGAGATATTCATATGCAATTTAGTCACTCTCTGAAGCTATGACAATTAAATTCATAATTCCTGAGAAATATTCTTTTTTCATAATTCCTGAGAAATATTCTTTTCTTTCCCCTTAGTCATCTACGTGAGACTATCTTCTTAAAGAGCTAGCAAGAATAGCAGATGATTTACAACAGGCACAGCGATTAGAAATGACTGATCAAATGCACCAAGAACCAAGCATCGGCAGTTCTCCACACAGGGCAATGTTCAAATTTAATAGATGAAATCATTTACAAGCACACACAATAAAACCATCAAGACTGTGTAGTACAAAAATCTTCCCTATCTTTCACTTATGCATAAACACTGGCTCCATTTTAGATTTTGCTGACTCACTGGAAGAAGTCTAGAAAGGGTTTTTGTTTTTGTTTTTGTTTTTTGAATTAGGAAACTCATTTTTCATTTACAAGACATTGTCTGTAGGGTTTAATTAATGTTAGTCGAATCTCTAAGCAATTTGCCTATTACCGTAGACAGTATTTAGAACGTAGTATGCCTCAATAAATGTCAGTCGTTCATTCATTCATTCATTCATTCGTTCATTCATTCATTCGAGACATCCACATCACTGAGAGAGGGGAGAGAAAAGGGGGGGGGGGGAGTGTGACAACCAATCTCCCTACTTTATAAGTGGGACAATAAAGTGAGAAGATCTAATTACTGTCCCCACGTCATCTGAAGGGGCTAACACCTTTTTCTCCAGGGAGCCTGATTCCTCAAAATCCAAACCCTTTCCACGCCCATTCCTGAAAGGCTGTCAGAGGAAGGAAGCTGACCCCCGCGTCCCCGCGCCCCTTCCCCATCAGCCTGGGCCCCCTCTGCGCATGCACACCTCTGAAAGACCCCGGCGTCCTGGGCTGCGCGCAGCACCCAGCCGATCAGCGGGACCCCCGCCAAATGCTTGATGTTCTTCAGGGGGATGCCTTTACTGCCTCCTCTCGCGAGAATCAAGGCCGCCATATGCGGGGTCTTCTCCCCACCTTTGCTCACGCCATTGCGGGCGTTGCGTTGTAACTTCGGTGGTCTACCCCGGGGCGGCCGACCTCGAGGGGAGGAGGTGGCAGCCGCCTTCTCGGAGGAGTCCATCTTTAGCCCTCTCCTCCTTCTCCGCTACCACGACTCCGCCACATCCGGGATCGTTTCCTCTGCCACCTCAGCACAGCCCCAGGCTCCGTCCCCTGCCCAGCTTGCAGGAGCCCGCGCAGGGGCCGCTGGGAATTGTAGTTCTGGCTGCCGTTTAGGCTGTGCTTTGCTGAGCAACTAGCTATTGCGCTGCCTGTGATTCTGGATTGCTGTGGGGTTGGGCGGAGCTGAAACCGGACTGAACGGAGTTGTTTTGTTTTTTTTAATTAAGAAATTGAACCCGGAACATGATGCCTGAAAGGCGTAACTATTTAGTGAAATAATTTGACTTGAAATATCACTCAAGTCACCTTCCTTATGAGTCATCATTCCTGGAGGTTTTCCTTCTGTGAAATACCTCAAAGTGTTTTGATTTCATCATTGCACTATCAGTTATGTTTTATTAAAGGCCTGTTACGGGCTAGATGTTGCTGACATACAAAGGCAAGAGTGAAAAAGTCCTCTATAAAGCGTTTTCAGTCAAGTCTCAAAGCAGAAAGAGGCAAGAGATCCTGGGATTTAATGAAAGAATATGGCTTGAAATACAGGCTCAGGTCATTCCCAGCAAAATTAAGAATAATCCTGAACAACAACAAAAAAAGGCGGGGGGAGGGGAGGGTTTCAATGAATCCCCAGACTTTCAGGAATTTGTTGCAGAGACTGAATTTAATAGGAAATTTGACAAATAAGATCCAAAAGAAATAGAAAATAAACATCAAAGATTAATTACTGGCGTCTCAGGGACACTATTTACTTTTTATAGGTGGAAATGTAAACTGTATGCCTAAAATTGTGATTAGTAATTGGATATTTTGAAAGATTGGAGTAGAGCTGAGGGTGATGTGATCCTAAAAAGCAAAGAAATGCAGCAAAAGAAGAAAAGAATAATTATACAAATGAGGCAGGAGAGGAAGAATTGACACAGAGGAATCTGATAAGAGAGGAAAGCTGGTAATTTTGGAGCCTTGTAAAAAAGGCTTTCATCTGTTACGGGTTGAAGAAGGAATTATATATATATATGTATACATATATATATATGTATATATATATACATATATATATACACATATATATGGGTATTATTAATTGTATATATATAAAAGTCTTCTGAATTCAGAAAGAAATAAAAGAGTAATGGGATAGGGAAAGGAGAAAATGGATAAAGGAAGGAGTTTTAGAGTGAACCCTACTCATATCAAATCTGGGTTAAAGAGAGAACAATATATATATATATATTTAGAAGGGAATAAAAGTCTTAAATTTATAAATAAATCAGAGCTTGAGGGAATAGGATAAGGGGAGGGTATAAAAGGATGTTCAGATTAATGGTAGTATTATAAAGTACATAGGTTAATGGGAGTAGGATAAAGAGGGAACAGCATATTTAGAAGCTATTAAAGTTTTCTAAATTCAGATAGGAACTAGGGGAAAAACTGGAGGAAGAGAATAGAGAAAAAATCCTTGGAGGGGTGAGGGCAAGATAGGGAGTAGATGTAAAGTAGAGGAGTCAGGAAGAAATAAGAGATACATACAAACAAACTAAAGATCAGGAGTAGAATTATGAAAAAAAAAAAAAAACGGTGTGATACTGCCTCAGTTTCTCCCTGAGCATTACAGTAGTAATCACAATCTCAGGCAAAAACTAAAATGGATTTAATCAAAAGAAAAATAGAGAGACCCCATTATGTATCAGCCATGTTAATATTGTTTTAGACTATTTAAAATAGTTAGTACAAGGTTCGAATATTGCTGTGGTGTAAGAAATGATGAATTGGTGGAATTAGAAAAAGGTGGACTTATGAAGATGCTATTCACCCATAAGAAACAAAATATCCTACCAAGAACTCTAATGACTCACTGATGAATGCAGGAAAGATTTATTTTACATTCTTGCAAGAATGGATGCCTAGGTAAATAGACATTTTTGGGACTCCAATGGCAGCATTTTATTTTCTATTCTGAAGCAAAAGTCCCTCCCCTGATTTCCCATTAATTGGATATTACAGAAGTTACAAGACATGAATCTCTACCCCTCATTACATAGCCAGTCCCTGCCCCAAAGGAGCTTACATTCTAGAAGGGGGAAGATAACAGAGGAGGGCTAAGGGTAAAGAACAAAAAAAAAAAAATTGATTTAGTCAGTCAATAACCATTTATTAAGGGCCTACTAGTTACAGATATTGTGCTAAGAATTGAGAATTTAAACAAAAGCCAAAGATAATATGTGCTCTTAAAGATTTGAACTCTAATAGTTTGAGGCCAAATCATAAATGGTTTTAAATGTTAAACAGGAGTTTTTGTTAATAGTTTGAAGTCATATTATAAATGGTTTTAAATGTCAAACAGAGGAGTTTTTATTTGATCCTAGAGATAATCTGTTTAATAGATAGGGAAATAACAAGGGTTTTTCTGAGCTTTAGGAAATCATTTTGACAGATCTGGCAGAAGAGAAACAGATCTGACTAGTTCATAGGGAGAAGGTAGCAATAACTTTAGGCTATCTGGCCTTAACCCTAATCTTGGGAATGCTGTACTGCCACAAACAATTCTGGCTGTCAGATAGTAATCTGTTGGTCAGTAATATCAAAGTTTCAGAGGCTATAATGAGGTACATACCAAACCACTCCTCAAGTCATTTCTTTACCTCTACATTTCTACCTCTAAGCCATAAAATTAGCAAATCAGTGACATGAATTACCTTTTTTTTTTTTTTTCCTCCTTTTTTCTCTATCTTTTCCCTGTAAATTTATCTTCTTGCTCCTGGCTCCTTGCTAAATTATTTTGGAATTTAATCCACTTTAATAGGTGTTACAATTATAATAAACTTTGCCCCTTGAATTGGAAATGGACCTGAGCCTGAAAATTCTTTTGAGACACTTCATGAGCCTGGTCTGGAACCCCAACCATTTTGGGGTCTCCTTTGGACCCCAACAAAACCCTTGAGGTTAAGAGACCAATCAAGACTATGCTAGTAGTTTAGGGTGTCATTTGTTGTTTATCCTTCATGAAGAAGATAAGTTGACAACATGGTCTGAGGTCTTGATTTGAACATGAATTAGATTTATGGGAAGCAGAGTTGCACAAAGTCATCAGCTACACTTTTTCTTCCAGAAACATTGAAGTCTAGTGTCAAGATAAAAGTTTTGTGGGACAATATCAACCACAAAAACAATCTGAGACTCAGAGTAAGAAAAAACAAAAAGGGGTTTATTATGATCTTGAAAGAAAGAACATTTCCCATTTGACAATGAATTTGTAAGTAAAAGGAGCACAAAGTAGAAACTGCAAAACATAAGATTAAATAGCCTAAATACAGAAGTTCCCACCCCATATTGGCCTTTTCTCACATTGGGGGAGTACAGGCTTACATTCTAATCAGGGAAATCTAACCCAGAAATATGAAAATTAAAAAAAAGATACTTAAATGCTAATTAAGAAGTGGTGGGAAGCAAGAGAGGGCAAACACCAACTTTTTTTTTTTTTTTTTTTTTTTAGCTATAGCTCTATTTGTTATTATAAAGTCTCAAGTCATAATTAAGGTATAGTTTAAGGCTATATTCCCATGAGTGTCTTCACTCAGTTAATTCCATACAATTCTTTCTCTTATTTATTATCCTTTGAAGACCTCTCACACCATTTATTTTTTATTTTTTGCTGAGGCAATTGGGGTTAAGTGACTTGCTCAGGGTCACACAGCTAGGAAATGTTAAGTGTCTGAGACCAGATTTGAATTCAGGTCCTCCTGACTTCAGGGCTGGTGCCCTATCCACTGCACCATCTAGCACCCCCCCCCCCATTCTTGATACATTTCCTCAATCATCTTGTTCTCAGTCTCCAATCTCTCTGGATCTGGCTTGTTGTTTTTCTCTACTGGGGGGTCCATCCTTGTCTAATTGGACTTCCCTCTTCAGATTGCTCAATCTTTCTTCCCAGCCATATCCCTGAGCTTAAAGTTTCCCTATAAAACCTACTTGTGGCCCATCCCATGGCCACTCTCCTCTGGGTCAGCCCATCAGAGCCTTGTGGTGTCTTTTCCCTTCCCCCATTCTACATAGTATCTCTTCTAACTTCACTATGCTTTCAGATACCACTTTTCCTCCTTACAGCTAACTAACTCATTCAGGGTGCTAAGTTTCTTTTAGGATTTAGCCTGCCAGTTAAGGGCATATCCCAACCTCATGGGGTACTCCCTTTCTACTGAAAAATTTTGTTCCACAAAGGAACTTATAAAAGCCCTTTCCTTGCTAACTATATGGTCTCAATTCTATAACAAATCCAATGCCTTTGTTGTCTGGTTAGTAATTATTTTGACCAGGGCCTGGAATCTAATGAGCCTATTCAACATACAAATTGGGGTTCTGTACCCCCAACTTCCATCTGGGGCCATTTATTACCCCAACCATTTGTCTCTAGTAATTAGAGCAGGTAACCTTTCACAAATAAGATGCTTATCAGGAACAATAAAAATACTAAAAGTAACAGACAGATATATGCATCTAGCAACAGATAGATTCCTAGGCCAAATATTCATTTACCTACTTTTTTAGGATATAATGGCCACATATTTTCATATTGAAAACTGCAAGATCTTACATGTTTGGGTTGTATTCATGACTTCTACTGAGCCCTTTCTCTGATTATAGAAGCTTGTTATAAGAGGGAAAAGAAGGAACATAACTTTAATCAAAAACTGGTTCTTCAGGCCTTAGCCTAAAAGCACATACATGGCAATGCTTTATTCTGTCCTGAGCATCCTTAACTAAGTTTAACAATTCTACCTTAAAGCTAGACTCAGGAATAACCAGGTGGGTTCTTACACTATTAGGAAACTGAGTCAAAAGGATCTCACCTTATGTGGAGGCCAAGGTTGTCTTCCCAACTCTTGCCTAGATACTAAACTCCATCTGTAACAATTCAGGATCAAAATCTTTTGAGTAGCTTGTGTCATATTCCTTTCAGATGGTGGGTGATTTAGTGATCCATCAGACAATTATATCTGAATTCAAAACTTCAAATAATATCAGCTACAGTCCCAAAATATTTTTTCTCAAATAGCAAGTCTCATTCATCAAAGCTTCAGGTGAATTTTGCTCTCAAGGATAACATATCCTGAATAAATATTTATTATACCTATTTACATTGATAACACTAAGAGATTCATCTTAAAAAGATGAAAAGAAAGTTCACAGCTTATCTTTATATCTAAGTAGATGGGTTCTAAATTCAATATTATATAAATCATCTTACTTTAAGATACTCAATAACCAGTCTATATCAAAACATGTTATTAATAATGTTCAAAAGAAAAAGACATAGACCACTGTTCTCCCTAAACAATGGGAACAATTTTAAAATGATTCAATAAAACCCAATTTAAAAACTCACATGAAATATAGAATATATTGTCCTAATTTCATTTGGGGGGGGGTTGGATTCTATTTTTAACCCACTTTGCTAATCACTTCTGTTTTATGGGAGTATTCACCCCCTTTACATTCACAGTTATGATTACCAGCTCTGTATTTCCCTCCATCTTTTTTTTTCCCCCGTATATACTTTTATTCTCTCTTTCCACTCTATGCTCAGTCGTGTTTTTTTTTACCCACCCCACCCACTACCATATTTTCTATCACCCCTCCTCCTTTTAGTAATTTTTTTTAACCCACTCCATCCACTACCTTATCTTCTATCAACCCTTCCATCCTTCTTTTACCTTTTTCCTTAGTGTTTTTGCCTTCCCTTCTATATTGTCCCTCTCTTTTCTTTTCTTATTTATCCTCCTACTTCTTTATAGGGTTAGATAATTTTTTACACCCAACTGAATGATTAAATTATTCTCTCTTAAAGCCAAAACTGATGAGATCAAACTTCAGACAATACTCACCCCTCCCCCCCTCTTTCCCTAGATTATTATGGGTCTTTTCACCTCTTCATGTAAACTAATTTTCCCATTATACCTTCTCTTTCCCCTTTTTCCAGTACAATCCTTTTTTTCACCCCTTAATGTCTTTTTCTTTGATGTTATTGCATCAGGGACCATTCACAACCATACCCTCAGTCCATGTGATGCCCCACCTCCGTCTGTCCAGTAAGAAATATAGTTCTCAAGAGTTACAGATATTGTTTTCCCATCTAGTGATGTAAACAGTTTAACATATATTAAATTTTCTGTTTAGTTCTGTTGTTTTCAATAAAATGACTGAATGTGTCTTACTTCATGAAGCTCCATTGCTTCCCCTGAAAGATGATGCTGAATCTCATTGAGTAGTTAATTCTTGGTTGTAATCTCAGGTCCCCTTTGTTATGGAATATGGTATTCCAGGCTCTCTGATCATTTATTGTAGAAGCTGCCAGATCCTGGGTAATCCTGACTATTGCTCCTTAATATTTGAATTGTTTTTGTTTGACAGCTTGTAGTATTTTTTCCTTGAGATTATAGTTTTGGAGTTTTGCAATAATGTTCCTTGGGGTTTTCCTTGTGAGATCTCTTTCCAGAGGTGATCCATAGATTCTTTCAATGAGTATTTTCCCCTTTGTTTCTAGAATATTGGAGCAATTTTCTTTAATGATTTCTTGTAGAATGCTATCCAGGCTCTATTTTTGGTCATGGTCTTCTGGTAGGCAAATGATTTTAAAATTGTCTCTTCTGGATCTATCTTGCAGTCTTCCCAATGAGGTATTTCACATTTTCTTCCATTTTTTCATTCTTTCTAATTTATTTGACTAATTCTTGCTGTCTCACAAATTCATTAGCTTCCATTTGCCCTATTCTAGTTTTTAATATGTGATTCTCTTTAGTTAGCTTTTCTCTTTTTCCATTTGATTTATTCTACTGTTTAAGGACTTGTTTTCTTCAGACAATTTTTTTCCTTCCTTTTTCAAACTGTTGACTCTCAAGTACTTCTCATTTCTTTTCTCATGTTTTTCTTCTCTTATTTGCCTTTTGAAATCATTTATGAACATTTCCAAGAAGTCTCTTTGTGCTTAAGATCAATTTAAAATCTCTCTTTGAGATTTCTTCTTCTTATATGAGTTGTTTTGGTCTGCCCTGTCATCAAAGTAGCTTTCTATGGTCAAGGGTCGTGTGTGTCCCCCCCCCCCCCTTTCTTGCTCATTTTCTTTCTTTTTCTTTTGGTATTTCCTCTTTTTTAACTTTTATGGTTGAATTCTGCTCCTGGGGCAAAGGGGGCACTGTCCCAAACTTCCTGTGCAACTCTGAGCCTTGACTTTAAGCACAGGGGCTTCTTTTGTTTACTGGGGGTAGCTTTGTCTGCTCTTTTCAGGAAACAGAGCTTGATTTCCCAGAGTTTGCCTTGTGAGCTGGGACTGGAGATTGCCTTACTGAGTTGCTCCTCTATTGAGCCAAGACTAAGGATTTTAGTTTCTGATTTGCTGTGATTAAGATCCTTTCACAGGCTTTCCTAGAGTCTATCTGACCTGGGCTGAACACCCTTTTCACCCCAATGAAACTTAAGTTTTTTCAGTCTGTCTTGAGCTGGAGAGTGGTTTCACTGCATCAGACTCTGTTCAGATGCTTGGTTTGATGTGGTTTTCCAGGGAAACTGGGAGAGCTCAAGCAGCTTCCTGATTCTTTCCCTGTCCTAATTTCACATTAAAACACCCTATCAGAATTAACAACAATTTCTTCATCTTAAAAAATGTTAATTCAACTTCTTCTAGTGGAGGAGTCCCTAATAAAATATAAATAACAGGTACAATGTCAATACTTTTAAAATTTCTCTAAGCACAAACATTCCCATCTTCCACCAACACATTCCTAATTGCAAAGTCAATTTTAGAGGTTATAAATTATCCTTAACAATCCATTCCTGAGGTCCTCCACATGGCCTTTAAGCCTGGTGTTTTCAACCTCCAGATTGTAGTCTCATTCATCTGTAAACTCTGGTAAGATACTTCCTACTCTGCTTCTTCCAGGACTCCTGGCACCGAAAACTCCAAAGGTGTTGTCTGGGTCAGCAAGTTTTGCTTCCTAGGGGCTAAAAAGGGATGAGGACACAGCTAGTATATATTTCCTTAAAAACTTATTTTTTGACTGAAAGAATGGGACCTCTCCTTCCTGCCCTGGGTAAAGCATTCCACACATTTCAAAGGGTGATAATCCAATATCCCACCTAGGGGCTGTTCTGACTCTGAGAAGTGCTAGTGGCAAACATTTCATTCAAGGTTTGTTTCAATGCCTAATTTAATGATCTGTTGTTTCAAAATTGTATTCATTCCCTGGACTCTTCCTGAGGAAGGCAGATGACAAGAGGTATGGAATTCCCATTTAGTTTCTAAACACATGACATTTTATAATACCCTAGCAGTAAAATGGGTTCCATTGTCTGAGTCAATCCTTTCATCTAACTTAAAGAGAGGAATGATCTGTTCAGGGAGGATTTTGCTGGCCCCCGTGGCTGTGGCTGAGCTCAAATAAATTTCCACCCATCCAGTAAATGTTTAATGTAATCCACCTGAATACTTTGAAAGGATTTTAGCAAAATTTCCCTTCCTCTCTTTGTTTCCTCAGGACCTTTTGGTTAACCTGACACATCACGCATCTCTCTGTGATTTGTTTTGCCACTGTATAAATCCCAATACACCCAAAGTGTTTAAGAATCATATCACACAGTGCCAGGGTTCTCCAATAACTCTTCCTATAGAGAATCCCCATCAATTCTCTTGTCTCTTTTGCTTAACATTTTTCTCCCATCTGGGAGTACCCATCCTTTCTCATCTTTAATAGGCCCCTAATTTAGACAACTCTTCTGTTTCCCTTTGATTAAAGACAAAGATTACCTTGGGATGATCTATTTGAGATATTAAGACTAACAAGGAGTTTTCCCTGTCACTTAGCCCAATTCATCTTGTTTCTTGGTCTGTAAGCTTGTTGAGGGGTGAGATACCCTAACAGCAATAGGAGTCCCCAGGCTAGAGTCTTGGGTTTTGGAAAAGAATTTGCAGTCCCAGTCTCCAAGCAAAGTTTGGCAAAAATGGGTTTATTTTCACTGAGAAGCTCTTTCTCTCAGTGGGCCCCTTCCTGATTAGGAGGATTGCAAAGATTGGGGTACAGAATTTTGATTTTATTTAGTTTTCTATGGCTCAGGGTTAGGGGTGATTTGAGGGACTAATTTCCAAATCAATAAGGGTGATGATTTTTTCCCAGGCCAAACTGATTCCTAGATCAATTGGAGGTGGGAGTTTCTCATGGGAACAAGAAAGAGGTTAGGGAATCATTTTAGGAATTTTCCCAAGACCAGGTGGCCCACCCTCCACAAAGGTCAGGGGGACACAGAGTCCTATTAAATCAACCCTATTTCCTCTTGCTTCTATTGAGCTTCCCTTTTGGTTCCCTTTGATGCGTACCATTTCTATTTCTGATGGTAATAGTAAATTCTCTAACACTTGTTTGATTAGTTCACCATGAGCCAAATCCTTTCCTTATTATTTATGAGAACCCATTCCTCTGAAATTTTCCAAAAGTATGTACTATCCCATAGGCATATTTAGAATCTATCTATCTGTCTATCTAGATATATCTAGATATCTAGATATAGTTCCTTCTTTCCTATTCAGTTTCTTAAGGGCCTGATTTAGGGCAACCCAAACAGCATCTCATATGAGGAAAATCCCAGATCACTTCTGGGAACAGTTTTAATCCTTTAATAGAGCAATAGGCAAACATTTGGACCAAAGCAATTTAATCTCTAATAACAATTTAGTAATTCATTTCTTAAGAAGCTGATTTATTGTTTCCCCTTTCCCTGATGAGGGTAGATGTCCACATGTATGAAATTGTCATCCAATTTGCAATCCCTTCCACCCATCTCCTATATCCCAATTTCCCTACTGGTGTCATTTCATCAAAACCTACCCTAAATATTCTGGAGCTCCCTCTCTCTGGAGGGATACCTCCTCAATACCTTCCCATCTATCACCCTGTAGATACAATTTGCTCTGCAATTACACATATCCCCATATACTAAATTTTCTTGCTTTTACTTCTTTGTTAAAGGGAAAAAGCAAGAAACCTTAAGATTAATATTCTAAATAGCTTTGGATTAAATTTTGCAAAATTTATACCAAATAGGATCTTGGAGGAAGAGGGCCTATGTCCGGCAGGTCTCTGGCCCAGTGACTACCCCACTCTGCAGAAATGCCAGGGTGGGGTGGAAGCCATGTCAAAGATGTTGGGACCAACACAAACCCCTGAAGAATTCAGGCCAGCCAGGGACACCTCCCCAGCCAAGATAGATTTCACAAATCTGAGATGTTTGGGAAAACCCAGAAAGGGTGGTTTTTTTTTTTTTTTTTTTTTTTTTTTTGACAATGAGACTCAAGTTCAGGCCCTTAGAAGGCTTTTAATCTTGTAAATTAGACCTACTTAAAAATAAAATAGATCAACTCAGCTTTGCTGATAGTGCAAAGCAACTTAAAACAGTCTCAAAAGCACCAGAATCTGCTAAATGTTTTAACAGTTCTGTAATTTTAATTATTTTTGCAGACCCAAATTGGCCAGTTTCTGGGTCCACAGAAATGTCATTTTTTTTTTCTTTTTTGGTGTGGCAGTTAAAAACTTTCCCTATTTTCAGAACTTCCTCTCTCTCTCTAGCTAAAAACTATTTGCTTAAATCCAATTATGTACAAAACAAGCACTTTAAAAATTCTAAATAGCCAGTTCTTTTCCTTTGTAATTCAGATGACTGAGAGAAACACAGAACATAAACACAGATACACACATAAACACAACTGCTTTTCTAAATCAGTCAAGCTTCCATTTTTGGCTCCACCTTGGAGTGGAAGCTGGGAAGGGATTTCTGGGGTGGAAGCCTTAAGAGCCAGCTGGCTTCCATTGAAGACTCCTTTGAATTTACACCCAACCCTCAGGGATGGACAGTTCCCCTGAACTAGTCTGGCACCTGTGCAAACAAAACAACAGTATTTAATCACTATACATTTTGGTACTTCATTCCAATTCTTCCAAAAGAGCTATTCTCTGGGACACCAAATAGGTGTAGAGCCATCTACTTTCCTTTCCCAAGGTTCATAGTATCTTATCCTCTTTTAATGGAGAACTCACCTGATTTTACCAAAGAAAAATAGGAGAATCCTTAGGGACTTGAACCACCTAGGATTTTCCCAATATGCAGATGGCTCACCAGTTGCTTAGTAGAGGAAAGTCCTCTTTATGAGAGTCTCTCTCCCCCTCACCAGTCAGTGCTCACCATTTAAAAGGAAATAGGATCCTTTTATATACTCTAATTGCCTAAATTCTCTCAGTCCTTATCCCAGTTACCCAGATGGCTTACCATTTTTTGGCAGAGTCTCTTCTCCCCTCACCAGTTCTTGCCTTCTGGACTATGCTGATTGATTTCAAACTTTTCTCAGCTGGCTTATCTACTGGGCCAATTAATCCTCTATCTTTGCTAGCCTACTTCTGTTTTTGCTTTCTCCAAGTGTCTCTCTTTGGGAGTTTACTCAATCAGAGTAGGAGTTCCTGAGCCAAGTTCAAGGACCACTGGAGAACTCTTTGGAGGGCACCTGTACAGGAGAGACTCTAGCACAGGCTTCTGTTCCAAATTTTTCTTTCCTTCCACCCACTCTCTCCCCTAGATGGCAGGTAGTCTAATACATGTTAATTATGTTAAAATATATGACAAATCGAATATATGTATACATATTTATACAGTTATCTTGCTATATAAGAAAAATTGTATCTTTAAGAAACAAAACCTGAGAAGGAAAACAAAATGCAAGCAAACATTAACAGAAATCGTGAAAATGCTATGTTGTGGTCCACACTCAGATCCACAGGCCTCTTCCTGGGTGTATATGGCTTTCTTCATCACTGAACAATTGGAACTGGTTTGAAACTCCATCAGAACTGACCATCATATAGTCTTGTTGTTGCTGTGTACAACGATCTCTTGGTTCTGCTCATTTCACTTAGTATCAGTTCATGCAAGTCTCTCCAGGCCTCTCTGAAATCATCCTACTGGTCGTTTCTTACAGAACAATAATATTCCATAACATTCATATACCATAACTTATTCAGCCATTTTCCAATTGATGGGCATCCATTCACTTTCCAATTTCTAGCCACTACAAAAAGGGCTGCCACAAACATTCTTGCACATGTGGGTCCCTTTCCTTCCTTTAAGATCTCTTTGGGATATAGGCCCAGTAGGAACACTGCTGGGTCAAAGAGTATGCACATTTTGATAACTTTTTAAGCATAGCTCCAAATTGCTCTCCAGAATGGTTGGATCTGTTCACAGCTCCACCAGTTTTCCCACATCCCCTCCAATATTCGTCATTATCTTTTCCTGTCATCTTAGCCAATCTGACAGGTGTGTAATATTATCTCAGAGTTGTCTTAATTTTCATTTCTCTGATCAATAGTGATTTGGAGCACCTTTTCATATGACTAGAAATAGTTTTAATTTCATCATGTGAAAATTGTTCATATCCTTTGACCATTTATCGATTGGAGAGTGGCTTGAATTCTTATAAATTTGAGTCAATTCTCTATATATTTTAGAAATGAGGCCTTTATCAGAACCCTTAAATGTAAAAATGATATCCCAATTTATTGCTTCCCTCCTAAGCTTGTCTGCATTAGTTTTGTTTGTACAAAACCTTTTTAACTTAATATAATCAAAATGATCTATTTGGTGTTTAATTAAGAGTTCCAGTTCTTCTTTGGATACAAATTTCTTCCTTCTCCACAGATCTGAGAACATATCCTATGTTCCTCTAATTTGTTTATAATATCATTCTTTATATCTATAAGTCATGAACCCATTTAGATCTTATCTTGGTATGTGGTGTTAGGTGTGGTTCAACCCCTAATTTCTTCTATACTAGTTTCCAATTTTCCCCGAAGTTTTTGTTAAATAGTGAGTTCTTATCCCAAAAGCTGGGGTCTTTGGGTTTGTTAAACACTAGATTTCTATAGTTATTGCTTATTTTGTCCTGTGATCCTATCCTATTCCACTGATCAACTACTCTATTTCTTAGCCAGTACCAAATAGTTTTGATGACCACTGCTTTATAATATAGTTTTAGATCTGGCACAGCTAGGCCACCTTCATTAGCAATTTTTTTTTTTTTTCATTAATTCCCTTGAAATTCTTGACCTTTTGTTCTTCTAAATGAACTTTGCTACTATTTTTTTCTAGAATTGTAAAATAATTTATTGGGAGTTTGATTGATGTGGCACTAAATAAGTAGATTAATTTAAGTAGTATTGTCATTTTTATTATATTCACTTGGCCTACTCATGAGCACTTGATATTTTTCCACCTGATTAGATCTGACTTTATTTGTGCAGAAAGTGTTTTGTAGTTTTGTTTGTATAGTTCCTGACTTTCCTTTGGCAGATAGATTGCTAAATATTTTATACTGTCAATGGTTATTTTGAATGGAATTTCTTTTTGTATCTCTTGCTGCTGAAATTTGTTGGTAATATATAAAAATGCTGATGATTTATGTGGATTTATTTTGTATCCTGCAACTTTGCTAAAGTTGTGAATTGTTTCTTGTAGTTTTTTAGTTGAGTCTCTAGGGTTCTCTAAGTATACCATCATATCATCTACAAAGAGTGATAATTTGGTTTCTTCATTACCTACTCTAATTCCTTTAATCTCTTTTTCTTCTCTTACTGCCAAAGCTAACATTTTTAATACAATATTAAATAGTAGTGGTAATAGTGGGCAGCCTTGTTTCACTCCTGATCTTACTGGGAATGGTTCTAGTTTGTCACCATTACATATGATGCTTGCTGATGGTTTTAAATAGATGCTACTGATCATTTTAAGGAAAAGCCCATTTATTCCTATACTCTCTAGTGTTTTTAATAGGAATAGGTGTTGGATTTTGTCAAATGCTTTTTCTGCATATATTGAGATAATTATATGATTTTTGTTAGTTTAGTTATTAATATAATTGATTATGCTGATAATTTTCCTAACCAGCCCTGCATTCCTGGTATAAATCCTACTTGTCATAGTGTATTATCCTGGGGATGACTTTCTGTAATCTCATTGCTAATATCTTATTTAAGATTTTTGCATCAATATTCATTAGGGAAATAGGTCTATAGTTTTCTTTCTCTGTTTTCACCCTACCTGGTTTAGCTATCAGCATTTAGCTATCTGTATCATAAAAGGAATTTGGTAGTACACCTTCTTTCCCTATTTTTTCAAATAGTTTATATAGTATTGGAATTAATTGTTCTTTGAATGTTTGGTAGAATTCACATGTAAATCCATCTGGCCCTGAAGATTTTTTCTTAGGGAGTTGATTAATAGCTTGTTCTATTTCTTTTTCTAAAATGGGGCTATTTAAATAATTTATTTCCTCTTCTGTTAACGTGGGCAATCTATATTTTTGTAGATATTCCTCCTTTTCATTTAGATTATCAAACTTATTAGCATAAAGTTGGGCAAAGTGACTCCTAATTATTGCTCTAATTTCCTCTTCATTGGAGGAAAGTTCCCCCTTTTCATTTTTGAGACTAACAATTTGATTTTCTTCTTTCCTTTTTCTAATAAAATAAACTAAAGGCTTACCAATTTTGTTGGTTTTTTTTCATAAAACCAATTCTTAGTTTAATTTATTAATTCAATAATTTTCTTATTTTCAATTTTATTAATCTCCCCTTTCATTTTCAGAATTTTCAATTTGGTATTTAATTGAGGGTTTTTAATTTGTTCTTTTTCTAACTTTTTAAATTGTAAGCCCAATTCGTTGATTTTCTCTTTCTCTATTTTATGCAATAAGCATCTAGAGATACAATTACTCCTTACAACCGCTTTGGCTGTATCCCACAAATTTTGGTATGTTGTCTCATTATTGTCATTCTCCTGGATGAAATTATTGACTGTGTCTATGATTTGCTGTTTCACCCATTCATTCTTTAGGATGAGATTATTTAATTTCTAATTAACTTTTGGTTTATTTTCGCCTAGCCTTACATTGCATGGGATTTTTATTGCATAATGATCTGAAAAAAAATGCATTTATTATTTCTGCCTTTCTGCATTTGATTTTGAGGTTTTTAATGCCCTAACACATGGTCAATTTTTGCATAAGTTCCATGAACCACTGAGAAAAAAGTAAACTCCCTTTTGTATCCATTCTGTTTTCTCCAAAGATCTCCTTTTCTAACTTTTCTAACATTTTGTTTAATTCCTTAACTTCTTTCTTATTTATTTTGTGGTTTGATTTAGAGAGCAAGGTTGAGTTCCCCCACTAGTATAGTTTTGCTGTCTGTTTCTTCTTGCATCTCTCTTAACTTCTCCTCTAGGAATTTGGATGCTATACCACTTGATGCATATATGTTTAGTATTAATATTGCTTTATTATCTATGGTACCCTTTAATAAAATATAGTTTCATTCCTTGTCTCTTTTAATTATATGTATCTTTGCTTTTACTTGATCTTAGATGAGGATTGCTACCCCTGCTTTTTTTTTTTGTTCACCTGACACATAATAGATTCTGTTCCAGCCTTTTACCTTCACTCTATATGTATTTCTATGCTTTAGATGTGTTTCTTGTAAACAACATATTGTAGAATTTTGGCTTTTAATCTAGTCTGCTATCTGCTTCCATTTTATGGGAGAGTTCATCCCATTCATATTCACAGTAAAAATAACTAATTCTGTATTTCTTGTCATTTTATTTACCCAAAGTTATGTTTTTCTCTTTCCTTTTCCCTTTCTCCCTTCCCTTTTCCCCAATATTTTGCTTTTGAGGACCACCTTCCTCAAACAGTTTTTCCCCCTTTAGAGCCCCTTCCTCCCTTTTTACACCTTTCCCTTAATTCTTCTATTTTCCCTTCTATTAGTCTTTCCTTTTCTTTTCTTCCTTTTCTACCCACTTCCTTATAAAGTGGGACAAGTTTCTCTGTGAAACCAAATATGTCTGATAGTCTCTCTTAGAGCCCAATCTGATGAGAGGAAGATTCACACAATACTCATCCCCCTTCCTTCTTTCCCTCAATTATATTAGGTTTTTTTTTGCCTCTTCATGAGATTTTATCTTATTATTACCTCCTTTTTTTACTTCCTTTTTCTTCTTTTTCCAGTATGATTCCCCCTTCCTCCTCTAGTTTCTTTTTCATATTATCAAAGTAAAATCGAATTATACCCCCATTCTCTAAGTATACCCATAATAGAAATGTAGTTCTCAAGAGTTCTTTACTTTTTTACCTTTTTATGCTTCTCTTGAGTTCTGTGTTTGGAGGTCAAATTTTTTGTTCAGATCTGGTCTTTTCATTAGAAATAGGTGAAATTCACCTGTATCATTAAATGTTCATCCTCTTCCCTGGAAGATAATGCTCATTCTAGCTGGATAGCTTATTCTTGGCTGTAATCCCAGTTCCTTTGCCTTTTGGAATATCTGATTCCTGGCCCTTTGATCCTTTAAGGTGGAAGCTGATAGACCCTGGGTGATCCTAATTATGGCTCCTTGGTATTTGAATTGATATTGCTTGCAATATTTTTTCCTTGGTGCAATAGTCCTGAAATTTAGCCATGATATTCCTTGGGGATTTAATTTTAGGATGTCTTTCAAGAGGTGATCAGTGCATTCTTTCCATAGCTATTTTACTTTCTGATTCTAAAACATCGGGGCAGTTTTCTTTTCTTATAAGATAGTATCTAGGTTCTTTTTTTCAGGAATTTTAATAATCCTTAGATTGTCTTGTCTCTCCTAGATCTATTTTCCATATCAGTTGTTTTTCCTAGGAGATATTTCATATTTTCTTCTATTTTTTTCATTTTTGTTTGACTGATTCTTGAAGTCTTATTGATTCATTCATTTCCATTTGTTCAATTCTATTTTTTAGTGTATTATTTTTTTCAGTTACCTTTTTTTTTTAGCTCCTTTTGTAATTGGCCAATTGAATTTTTTTGTTCATTACAGTCTTTTTCCATTTCACCAATTTTGTTTTTCAGTGCATTGGTGTCTTTTTCATATCTCTTTTTCATATGCTTTTTCCATTTCATGTCATTGATTGCAATGATTTCATGTCATTTCCCCATTCTTCTAATTCTTCTTTAAGATTCTTTATGCAGTCTTCCAGGAAAGCCTTGTGAAATGAAGATCAGCTCATGTCTTTCTTTGTAGCTTCCTCTGGAGTTGCTTTACCTTTATGAACTTCAGGATCTGTGTTCTGTTTTTCCCTCTCCATAAAAGCTATCTATGGTGAGAGTTCTCTCTCTATCTCTCTCTCTGTCTTTTTTTTTTTTTTTTTTTTTAAGGCTTGAGGTCTGTCCAAAGTAAAGGAGTGACAATTGCTTTAATTTGTTCTGGAGCAATTAGGCTGATTGACTTCTGGTGCTGGGCAATCGGGGCCAGGTCCAATTTTCTCAGTAGTTTACAATCTACCTTTTACAAAAGGCAGATCTGCCAAAGCAACTACTTGCAACCACGACAGAGTGACCTAAGAGGCCCAAAGGAACTTCCCAGGTGCTTAGAAACTGCCATGCTCTGAGTCTTGGCCTGGCTTCCTGCCCTGTCTGTGCTGCCATCTGGGTTCAGCATACTGTCCCCCGGCCCAATTAAAACAGGCCTGTTGTGACGTTCTTCCAAGGTAACTTCTTCTGGGAACGGGTTGTACTCCAAATATTTGGAGACTCTTTGATTCCAAAACCAGTGTAGAAGCTTAATCTGCTGTTGGTTTGAGAGAAGGTCAGAGGAGGTCACAGAGAGTCATGTCTGCACTCCGCCATCTTGGCTCCTCCCCTAGTACAATGCATTAAAAGCTAGAAACCTATAATACGTTGTTTACAAGAAACACATTTGAAGCAGAGAGATACATACAGAATAAAGGTAAAATCCTGGAGTAGGATATATTATAATCCAGTTGAAATTAAAAAAAAAAAAAAAAAAAGCAGAGGTAGTGATTTCAGACCAAACAAAAGCAAAAATAGGTCTAACTAAAAGAGATAGGGAGAGAAACTACATCTTGCTAAAGGATACCATAGATAATAATATCAGTGCTAAATGTATATGTATTAAGTGGTATAGCATCCAAAGTTTTAGAGGAAAAGTTAAATGAGTTGCAGGAAGACTGTAAAACTATACAACTGGGGTATCTCAATCTCCCTCTCTCAAAAAAACGGTTTTCCTGAAATGCAGATTTCAATAAATTCTAGTGCTTCTCAAAAATCACCTCTGAGATCAAATATAAATTTTTTTATTTGTGTTTCAAAGCCCTTCACAACCTGGCTACTTTATACCTTTCTAAGCTTCTTACACCTTACTTCCTTTCCCATATTCTGCAATCCAGTGATACTAATGGTCACTCAAACAGGATACTCGCTTCTCAATACGGAGCATTTTTATTGCCTGTCCCCCATACCTGGACTGCTCCTTGTCCTCATCTCTCCCTCTTGGTTGCCCTGGCTTTTTCTAAATCTGTTTGAATCCCATCATTTTCATGAATCCTCACCAGTCCTTAATCTTAATGCCTTCTGTCTGAAATTACCCCCAAATTATTTTGCAAAGATACTTTATTGGTACATAGTTATTTGCACATTGACTTTTCCATTAGACTGTGGCATCCTTGAGAAAAGAGTGGTCTTCATGCTTATGCTCTCAGCTCAACACAGCACTTGGCACATAGCAGATGTTTAATAAATTTTGGTTGATTGACGTACTCTAAAACAGTTTCTTTACACTTAAAGATACTCAAGTTTTAAAAAAAATAAATATTTTTCTGGCTATTTAGAACATCAAACTGTTTTGACATAAGCAAGGCACCATTGTGCATTGTTAACAAAGAGACTGAGGTTGTTAAATCTGTACTACAGATTATTTTCTTTTCTTTTGGAAAGGCAATTGAGGTTGTGACTTGTCTAGAGTCATACACAGCTACTAAGCATCAAGTGTCTGAGGCTGGATTCTGACTCTAGATCTGGTACTCTATCTATTATGCTACCTAGCTGCCTGTATAAATAATTTTCTTTCCAAAACTTGCTAAAATTCCATCTATAAGCTATTTCTTTATATACTTTTCAACAGTTTATATTAAACCAAAGTTCTTTTCCCACTCTATTAGATGTTAAAATATTCAGCCACAACAGAGGCAATATTTTATGTTTTTGACAATAATCACAAATTTCTTCTTTTAAATCAAAGTTTTCTACCCTCTTTTTCCCTTTTAATATTTAACTGATCCTAAAAGAGACCTTCGTTTTCCATTTCTATACAATTGAACACTGGAAGAGCTCTATCTAGAATGAAAGTAGTAGTTTTACTGTGAGATATGTAATTATGTTACTCTGCCCATGAGAAAGTCTAGGTTTACTTCAATATAAGTAAATTCTTTTCCCTGTCAAATAGAGGATGCTTCTTAGATAGCAGTGCCTAAACTGCCCAACTAGGATGTTCTCCAGTCACCTAATTTAACAGATGCCACAGACAAGCTTTAACTCCAATGTTAAATTAAACTTCTTTGGCAGTTAGGTAGCACAGTATAGAGAATACTTGGCCAGGGAATAAGAAAACCTGGAGCAACAACAATAACACTACCTCCCTCAAAAAGTTGTTATGAGGATCTAATGAGATGATAATTGTAAAGCAATTTATACAGTGCCTGGCACAGAGTAAATGCTATGTAAATGCTAGACTACCTAAGACAACTTCAAGATGAGATTCATCTTAATTTTGTTATTGATCTTTGGAAACTCAAAGTCATACATAACCCAGCTTGGGAAGATATTAAAAAATTTCCCTCTGGTACCTGGTACTGTATATTGTGATGAACCTGCTTAGCTAGATATTACAGAAACAAAGTATGAGTAATCTAATGCCATATTGTTTTTATTTGGATTTGAAAGTTACATTAATGCTATTTCCCTTATTTCCTGATTCATGTTAACAACCCATTAATACTAATAATTTCAATAACCTTCTTGAGAATAGATTGTGTTCTAAAAGTTCATTTAAAATTAATTTTTCAAGAACTTAAAACATATATTTTTAAAAATTAGAAATAGTGGCTAGTTTCCCTTAGTAGCCAAGATTGCTCTGTTCCACAGATAATTATAACCAATGAAAAGTTGTTTATTTGTATAGAATGTTCATAAATAAGAGAATATCAATAAGTCACTTTTTAAAAAGCTTTCATATATATATTATATATGTATATAATTTTAAAATTCTCCTAACAATTATAGAAAGTTCTCTTGTTTTTTGACAAACAGGCACAGAATAGCTAAATGGCTTAAGTTCAGATTGCTAGTTTGTGGTAGGACTAATTCTGGACTAGTGCTGTTCTACTCCTTCCACTTTATTAGTGATTACTACTATACATTTTTACTATACTATACTTTACTACTATACAGCTTTACTTTCAATGATATGGGCTTCCAACTTTGTGATCTAATTACATTTTCATTCCATTAATCTACTTAGTTGCCATTACCTAGCCATTGATTTTTATAAAGGTTTGGGTCCACCTGGTGGCCAGTGATATTTTCAGCAACCATTTTCTCCTTCAAAGACTACTTACTCTCTGTTGGGGTTTTTGTTTTGTTCACTCGTTTCATATCTAACTATTTGTGATTACATTTGGGGTTTTCCTGGCAAAGATACTGGAGTAATTTGTCATTTTCTTCTGCAGCTTATTTTACAGATGAGAAACTGAGGGAATTTATTATGACTGGTCCAGGTAGTAATTGTCTTCTGAGGCCAGATGAGTCTTCCTGACTCTCTCCATTGTGCCATCTAGCGCCTACTATGAGTGTTACTTTGTTCCTAAAGGATTTATTGGATTTTCCTTCACATCCTGAAGTTCAGAATTAGGAATGTCTTCTGTTGTCATCTTGTTGGGAGATATCTGAAAGTTAGTTTTAAAATAAACATGGTTAATACAATGTTCACAGGGGCCTCAGAATAGACAGGCTCAGTACTTCCATCAAAATCTAGATTCTAAACTATTTATTCAAGAGTATTTTCAGGCTTCCAAGAGAAACTGAATTCATTCTTCACTATAGTAGTAATAGATTGAGTTTGAATCCTGAATTATTCTTGAATTTGGGTGGGGTTGAGCCAGAGAGAAGTGGAAATAACTGTACTATTTTGGAAATGAATCTGTATATTAGAATGCATTAATTTCCTGATAAAATACATATTATTTTGAATACATATTATATAATATAATAGTATTATATATATAATATATATATATAATGAATATCATTTCCTATTTTTTCAGCATTTTAATTTATGAATAAGTAAGAAATAAAGAGCAAAGTTAGGCATAAAATGGATAATTTTGATTACATTAAATTAAAAAGGTTTTGTACAAAACCAATGTAGCCAAGATCAGAAGGAAAGCAGAAAATTGGGAAAATTTTTTATTGACAGTTTCTCAAATAAAGGTCTCATATCTCAAATATATAAAGAACTTTGTTAATCATATAAGAATACAATTAATTCCCCAGTTGATTGATGTTCAAAGGGATATGAACAGGCAGTTTTCCAATGAAGAAATATGAAAAAATGCTCCAAATCATTATGGATTAGAGAAAGATGAGTCCCAGACTTAGATCTAGATTTTATTTTTTTTAACATTGTATATGTGTGATGGGTCTGTAGACTTTCTCAGAGCAATGTTTTTAAATGTATCAAATAAAATAGAAAAGATTACTTAGAAATACAATCATGTTGAAATAGTTATCAAACCTATTATACATTATATCAAAATTACATATCAAAAAACTATTATATATTATATCAAAACTATATATCAAAATATATATTTTAAAATTCATGAAACAAAGATTAAGAAATCCTGATTGAAAAGCAGAACTAAATTAAAGTATTCACTTTCCATATATGTAAAATGATATCACCAGTTTCTACCATATAAGATTGCCTTTCTCTACTTATTAGCTTTTTGCCACATCTTTATATGATTATTGAGACATTAGATATTTTTCTTTAAAAATTGCCTGTTCAGTTTTATTTTGTTTCTAAAAATCAAGATATTCTTAGTGAGTCGGATTTTCAAAAGAAAGAAGAAAATCAAATTATTAGTATCAAAAAATGAAAAGGTTAATTTATAATGAATGAAGAAGAAATAAAAACAATTATTAGGAATTATTTCATTCAATTCTAAACCAACAAAATTGACAATCTAAATAAAATAGATGGACACTTACAAAACTATCAAATATCCATATTAAGAAAATAGGACATAGAATTTATGCATGAGTCAAAAGCTATCATGGCACCATGCCAGAAAACTGAATTGAAGCAGTTCTGAAGATCACCTGGCAGGGTAAGATACTAGGTACTGAGGTCTTTTCTTGAACTAAACGTTAAAGCCTACTGAAGATAGTCCAACTTCATTGGGCTGTCCACATTGTTTGAATGCCAAATATATGCTTTCCAAAAAGACTATTTTTGGAGAACTCACACAGGGCTCACAAAGTGATCAGAAAAAAACAATACAAAGGGGTAGCTAGGTGGCACAGTGCATAAAGCACCAACCCTGAAGTCAGGAGGACCTGAGTTCAAATTTGGTCTCAGACACTTAACACTTCCTAGCTGTGTGACCCTGGGCAAGTCACTTAACCCCAATTGCCTCAGGGGAAAAATTAATACAAGGACATTCTCAAGGTTTCTCTTAAGACTTTTAGAACTTTAGAACTTTAGTATGACATGGGGGACACTGGCACAGGACTGCCCAGCATGGCATGCCCTCATCAAAGAAGATGCTGTGCTCTATGAGCAAAGCCAAATTGAAGTAGCTCAGAAGAAATTGGAGATACTCAAAGGTAAAAAGTCCACCTCAAATGTTCATAGGGACTATTTGTGTCTGAGTTGTGACAGAGCCTTCTGAGTTTGTATTGGTTTGATCATCCACTCTTGAACATACTAACTTGTGTCTTAACATAGTGATGTCATTTTGGTCCTCTTCAAGAACAAAGAATAACAAGCAACATAAACACACACACACATCCATACATATACATAGATATCTAATCACACACACATACATATATATGTTCAAATGCACATTTGTAAAACTATACTATGCTTATTTCCATTTGTCTTCCATTTCTCTGAAGGTAGATAGCATCTTCAGAAATCGAAATCTTTCCACATTAAAAAAAAAAAAATCTATCAGCTCCTTATTTCCTACACCATAGCAATATTTCAACCTTACACTCTTTAGTTATTTTAAATAGTTTAAAACAATATTGATTAATAGGGACAACATTTGGTAATTTCTCCATTCTTTTGATTAAATCTATTTTTGCTTTAACTTTGTTGGAGATCATGATTATTACTCCTGCTTTTTTTTTTTTAACAGAATAAATTCTACTGCAGATTTTTATTTTATGTTTATGTATATCTAATTTTTATAACATTTGTTGAAAGTAACATATTATTGAAATGAAATTTTTAATTCACTATCCGTTTCCACTTTGTGGGTGAATTTATTTAATTCACATTTTATGCTATAATTACTTGTTTATTTTTCTCTTTCCTCTTTTCCTCATTATCCTTCTCACCCTATTCCTATTCCTCCTTACTCCTCTGTTTTGCTTCTGTCCCTCATCCTATTCGTATCCCTCTTGACTCTATTTTTCTTCTCTCTGCTATCTTGCCCTCTTGTTACTTAACTAAATGTCCTCCAAGAATCCCTCACTTATCTTTCCCTCACCATATCCTCTTGCCCTCTTGTTTCTATCTGAATTTAGAAGACTTTTATACCCTCTCAAATACATATATTGTTCCCGTTTCATCCCATTCCTGTTAATCTATCCAGCCTTGTATAGATTAACACATGTTAAACAAACCCATTTGTTTACAACAAACCACTTTTTGTTTACAATCAAATCCACTTTTTTACAACAAATAAACAAAGCCAACTTGTCTACAACTTGTATAGATTAACAAATGTTAAACCCACTTGTAACAAATGTTAAAGAAACCCACTTATTTGTTTCTAAATTTAGAAGACTTTTATTCTCCTACAAAACATGTAGAGAATAATATTTCCGATGCTGCACAAACTGTCTATCAAAATTCCTTTTGTGACACAAATTTGATTTTGATATTTAAAGTAGATAATCAAAACAGAAAGCAAACTATAGAGCAATATCTCTAATTATTAGTGATTCAGAAAATTTAAATAAAATATTAAGGAAACTCTAACAATATATCATAAGGATCACATAATATAACAAGGCTATATTATTTCTGGAATACAGGACTGGTTTATTATTAGAAAAATGATAATTGAATATATTAATAAAACAAAAAAATGAATTATATCTATAATTGAATATATTAATAAAAACAAAAATAACATTTTTGTTTCTATACAGAAAAAGCTTTTGATAAGCTGCAATACCCATATTTGTTTAAAAAAATGAGAAAGCATAGAAATAAACATTTCTTTTCTTAAAGTCATAAGTAGTACTTATCTAAAACCGAGAGCCAGCATTGTAGAGAATAGGGATATGGTAAAAGTCTTTCTAATAAGAACAGGGGTAAAGCAATAATTTCCATTATCACCATTATTATTCAATATTGTGATTAAAACACTACCTCTAGCAATAAGGTAATTAAAAAAATGGAAGGAATAAACAGAGGCAAAGAGGAAAATAAAATTATCACTTTGGAAGAATATATTATAACTTACCTAGCAAACCCTAGAGAGTCAACTAAAAAACTAAGTGACCCAGTGATCAACTTTAGCAAAGCTTCAGGATATAAAATAAAATACAGAAATCACTGGCATCTCTGTATATTACCAAAAAAAAATTCAACTGGAAGAGATAGTTATTTATTTAGAATAAACACTGTAAAATACTTTGGAGTCTATCTGTTAAGACATACACAAGAATTATATTGACAAAACTACAAAACATTCTTTATGCAAAAAAGGCAGATCTAAGTAGTTGGAGAAATATTAATTGCTTATGTATAGCTCAAACCAATATAACAAAAGTAACAATACTACCTAAATTAGTTTACCTTTTCAGTGCTACAAAAATCAAATTATCATTTTATGGAGCTAGAAAAAAATAACAAAACTTGTCTGGAGAAACAAAAGGTCATGAATATTGGAGATGTGATGAAAAGAAAGTAGGAAAAAAAAGATGCCCAGTAGTGTCAAATATCAAAATATATTACAAAGCTATAATCATCAAAATAATTGCACACTGAGTAAGAAATAGAAAGTCAATCAGTGGAACAGGTTAGGTACAAAATACACAGAAACAAATAGGAAGCACAAGAGCTTAGTGTTTTATTCAACCAAAGATCCCAGCTCTTCGGGCAAGAACTCACTATTTAAAAACAACAACAACAAAAACAAAAAACAAACAAACAAAAAAAAACCTGTTGAGAAAAGCAGTCTGACAGAAAGTAGGTCTAGTCCAGCATCTTATAATGAATAGTTGGATAACTTCCAAAATGGGTACATGATTCATGATTTGGACATAAAAGGTAACACCATGTACAAATTAGAAGTGTATGGAAGGAATTACATGGCAGATGTATGGATAGAATCAGAGTTCATCACTAAACAAGGAATCAAGAGGTTCAAAGGAGGTAAAATGGACAGTTTTCATCACATTAAGTTTTTTCCCACAAACAAAAGCAAAACTTCTGAAATTATGAGAAGCAAGAAATTGGGGAGGGAGAATCCTTACAGAATTATCTCTGAGAAAGGTCAAATTTTGAAGATATATAGGAAGCTGAGTCAAATTTATAAGAATAAAAATCATATGCCCAAATAGCAAGTAGTCAAAAGGATATAAACAGGCAGTTTTCAGAGGAAGAAATCTAAGCCATATGAAAAAAAAATTCTCTGTCATTAATAATTAAATAAATATAAATAACTAGACCGATTTTGAGATCTCACATCATACTTACCAGATTTTCAAAGAAAAGAAAATGACAAATGTTGTAGGTAGTATGAAAAGACAAGTCCACTAATTAATACACTATTTGTGAAGGTGTTAGCTGGTCCAGCTACTCTGAAAAGAAATTCATAACTGTGTTAATAAATCTCTGATAGTAAAAAACAAAAACAAAAACAAAACCCCTAAGACATTATTTTCCATCAGACTGGCTAAAATGTTTGAAGAGGAAAGTGATAAATAAAAGGGTTGTGGGAAAATTGGGACACTAATTCATTGCTGGTAGAATTGTGAACTGGATGGAAACCAACCATTTTGGAGAGCAATCTAGAATTATGCACAACGAGTTATAAAGTTGCTTATACCCTTTGACCCAGAAATACCACTACTAGTTCTATTTGCAAAGATGATTAGGAAAAAAGAAAAAAAATCTCTCTGTTCTAAAATGTTTATAGCAGTTCTCTTTGTGATGGCAAAGAACTGGAAATTGCAGGGATCAGTTGTGGAATGACTGAACAAGTTGTATATTATTGTGATGGAATACTATGGTGCTACAAGAAATGATGAGCACAATGATTTTAGAAAAACATGAAAAGACTTGGGTGAAATATTAAAGAGTGAAATGAGCAGAATCAAGATAACATTGTAACATAAAGTAACAGCAATATTGTCCTAAGAATGACTAAGCAAATATATCATTTTGATATTATAAATACCCAAATTATATATAAGTAGCCAAATTAATTATACTCAAATACCTAAATTATAAATTATCTATTATATAAATTATAAATACCCAAATTAATTATAAAAGAAATATGAAGAAAGATGCTATCTGTAGCCAGAGAAAGAACTGATAAATAGAAGTATGTACAGAAAAAACTTTACATATATACACACCTATTTGTATTTAATTGTATTATCTTTAGGGTGGGGCAGGGGAGGGAAGAAAAAAGGGAAAAATGATATGATAACTTGTATATTTAAAAGAAGTTGTACATAGTAGATTTGGAATTTCATGTGCAATCATTTTTTATGTTATAGAAATACTTGGTTTATTCCACAAACTAAAAATAAAATAAAGATAAAAAAGCATTTTACTTTTACTTTTTTTTCCTGAATTAGAAAAAATCTTCCCATGGGCATATTTATAGAATTAATGTCTGAAAATGTAATGTTATACACTGTTTCAATATTATTTTTTCTTTGCCCAATTTTTTCTTAGTATGTTGAACAAATATAAGCCTAGAATTGCACTCATTTTAGAGGTTCCCAATATTTTTACTCAGTGAATATTGAATGTAAACTCCTTGAGATAAGGCAACACTTCTTTTTTTTTTTGTCTTTAATTTCCCCATCTGTTATAAAGTCAGTCAAGAAGCATTTGTTGAGTTCTGTTACCCTGGCATGGTGCTAAGCACAGCAGATACAAAGAAAGGCAAAAACATGGGCTCTATTCTCAAGGAGCTCATATTCTAATGAGAAATCAACCAGCAGATAATAATTCTGTATGTGTAACAGGGCTGTCTCTCCACATGAAGCATAAGATGTCTTGAGTTGGCTCTCAAGGGGCCAGAATTAATATAGTTCTAGTATTTTCTCTTCCCACTCTTCTCCAAGACTTCAATTCCTGCCAGGAAAGAAAAGCAGGAGGTTGGGGCCAGAAGCTTGACTACTCTGTTCTGAGAGTTTGAAGGGTTCTTAACTAGAATTACATCTATTTGTTCCTTTAAATATGACTAAAACATTTAGTGAAGAATATTGAGGAGTAGTCTAAGAGATATAAAGAGCAGGGGAGAATAGTGTCACAAAAATTTAGAAAGGGGAGAATGTCCAGGAAATTGTGATTGTCAGTGTTCAAGTTTTCAGAAATGTATGAGGAATGAGAAAAATCTATTACATTTAGCAGTTAAAAATTCTTTAGTAACTAGAGAAAGCGGTTTCAATTAGATGAAGAGTTTAGAATTCAGATTACAAAATGTTCGGTAACTAATGAGATAGAATTGAGGAATCTAGTATAAACATCTTTCTTATGGACTGTAAACAAAAAGAGAAGAAATTGGAGTTGATAGATCATGATGTTGGTCAGATCTAGTGAGAACAGGGGAGATATGGGCATTTTTGTAGGCTATGCATAAGAGCCAGTAGACAGAGAGATTGAAGGAGAAAGAGATGGAGAGAGAGACAGACAGACAGACAAAGAGAGACAGAGACAGAGAGACAGAGATAGACAGAGAGACAGGCAGAGAGACAAAGAGACAGAGAGACAAAGATACACACAGAAAGACAGAAACAGAGACAGAGAGAGAAATAGAGATAGAGACAGACAAAGAGACAGACAGAGAGAGAGAGAGAGAGAGAGAGAGAGAGAGAGAGAGAGAGAGAGAGAGAGAGAGAGAGAGAGAGAGAGAGAGAGAGAGAGAGAGAGAGAGCCAGAGCCAGAGCCAGAGCCAGAGCCAGATAGACAGAGAAGAAGGGACAGAGACAAACAGACAGACAGAGGCAGTGAGACAGCGAGACAGAGAGACAAAGACACACACACAGATAGAAACACAGACAGAGACACAGACAGGGAGACAGAGAGAGACACAGAGAGAGATAGAGAGACAGAGACAGACAGACATAGAGAGAGAGAGAGACCAAAAGACAGAGAGACAGAGACAGAGACAGAGACAGAGAGAAGGGGGGAGGGAAGGAGAAGAGAGATTGAATGGGAGAGAGTGAAAAAGAGAAAGAGAAGAGAGAAGAAAAAGAAGAGAGGAAAAAAGAGAAAGATACAGACAGAGACACAGAGACAAAAAATAGAGACACAGGAGTGTGATTTGGAGATTATAGTAGTAGCTCTCTGTGACAGAATATGATAGGATGGGATCAAGGATAAATGTAGAGGGATTTGTCTTAGCAAGAAGAAGGGCCACCTCTTCATGTAAGAGGAGTAAAGACTGTGGGGAAAGTTATCTGAATGATTTTAGAAGGGGAAAGGAGAAGATTGAGTTCATAGCAAATGACTCCAATTTTGGAAGATGAATTATAAAGCAAATTTCTCAGCTGAGAAGATGGGGAGGGATGTTCTAGTGGTTGGAGAAGGAATGAAATGTTTGGAATAGCTACTGTGGTGTTGAGAGGTTTGAAAAGGTTACCTTGCCATAGCAAGGGCCCAATTGAAATCATGTAATATAATTCTGTAGTGGATCCAATAAGTCTCATTTCATGATTTCCTCTAATAGCAAGCAAAAAGGAGTGAATGAAGTAGATAGGGGAGTAATTCATGGTTGAGATGTGACAAAGTATTATCAGTAACAAGCAAGGAAATAAGGAATTCAGAGATAGTGGAAAGTTGAACTGATTACCAAAATGAGAAGATAGAGAAGGAAGTTTTGCCCTTACTATATGCAACTTGTAAATGATCATTAAATATTATCATAATTCAAACCTAAGTCTATTTGGCTGCAGCAGTTAGGACCCAGATAATCAATATATGCACTCCAAAGTTACTACCTTGATTACAGCTTCCTATCTTCCCCTCCCTGGTCTCCTTCAAACATTAGTTCAACAGCATCTACTTTAGAGCATTCTTCTGCATTTTCTACCATGGGTTGACAAAAAGGCCCTGATAATCTTAGGCATCAACTCCAGTAAAACCAATTCTAGAAAAGTGATTTATGAATGAGAGTACCTGTACATTCTCTAGTCATGAGAAAATAGTTGCTAAAACATCTATCAGCCACTAGGTGGCCCTATTTCCTTATGAGATCAATATTGGCAACTAGATAATGTCATACAATTTTGTCATATTAAATGACAAAAAGTAGGAAATTATAGTTCATTTGAATTTAAAACCAATGTATAGCAATATGTGATTGAGTGAAAGGAGTAGGGGAGTTATTCCAAAGTGGTTCTTCCACAAACTGGCAGATTATATCATAGAAAAGGGTAACTAGAATAAATGGTCCATCAGTATATAGATTTTAGAAAGATACTGTAGATGGAAGTCAAATAAATAGGAACAAGAAAGCATGTTGGTTTGGATTTGGAAAATTATATGGCACTTTTAAAAGACTTTAAGATCCCTGGAAGGAAAAAAAAACCTTATATGTTATATCAATATTCTTCTGATGATATTTAGAATATCAGTTTCTAAAGAATTAAAACTTGCAGGTATCCGAAGAGCAACAGAAAGATATATTTTGAATATAAATAGGCTATATCATATTACCAATGAAGAAACACACACATGACAATTTAAAAAGAGACCAAAAATGTGTGAGATCTGAAAATGATATTGACTAGTCATATAGAAGGAAGGAGAGATAACAAATGGACAGTCTATGAGCCTTATTGATGTCAATATCAATAAGATGTCAACAAATCTAAAGAGAACTCCCACTGCTATGATGGATAAATACTCTGTGATAGCTTTATATAGTATGAACAAGACCTGTCACACACACACTTAAATGGAATTCTATCTATACCTCTTGAAGCTGGAAGCCAAATCATTGTGATCACAGATCCTAATCAAATTAACAAGCATTTATTAAGCGTTTATGTGCCAGGCACTGTAATACCAGTATAAGCAAAATAAAAATAGTCCCTGCCCTCAAGAAACAAATATTCTAATGTGGGAAGTACATAAAAGGAAACAAAATGGGGGTGAGGTATCTGCACAGCAGTATGGTAGAGAAAAGTCCAGAATCAGGAATGGATCCTAAAAAGAAATGAAGTTCACTTAACCCCAATTGTCTCAGCAAAATAAATAAATAAAATAAAATAAAATAAAATAAAAAGAAATGAAGGAATGAACCTAAATGTTTTGAGTACTTCCTTAATGTGGAAATTCTGAGAACAGCTTACTACTCATAGGAAAGAGATATAATTGCAGTTTTTCTAGTGTGAAAAGGCTACTTAGGAATAGTGATTGAGACATCCTTCAGGATGAGAACACCACAGGGTGAGAGTCTTCATGATTTGTAAGTCTGAAGATGAAATCATTGATTTATTTTCCGTGAAAAATGCATAAAACATTTTAAAAATCCGGGGTAGTTATTAGTGTATACTAAACCAGGTCACTTAATCATCCTAGTGAAACAATGTGAAAGACATGCTATGAGATAACTGAACTTAGGAATATAGTCAGTGGTATGGATTTTTTTTTTCTTTGAAGTTAATTTGCCCCAAATGGGGATTCCACTTGTCATCAAGTACAAGTTGACCCACAAAATAAAATATAGCAGATCAACTGTAGAAGCTTCTATATCTGAATTGTATAGGATGAGATATGAGAAAAACCATATGTCCCAGAACTATTTGTTCCATCCCAACTTGGCTTTTAGTTCCACTTCTATTTGCAAAGCTGTCCCTTAATAAGAACCAACCAAAAAGAAAAAAAGATATATACTACCCAGTCTGGAATTAGAGCCCAATACTTATATTTTTAACTGACCCCATTCTTCCTCTCATGAAGAAGCAATTGACTCATATTAGATTCTTTTATACTATGTGAAGTGCCTGGACCAAATAACTCATTACGCAGTGGCTAACCTGCTGCTGCTGAACTTTTCTGCTCTTTAGTTCTATAACAGCATTCTCACTGTTTATTTTTGGGCCAGGGTGGTACTCAAAAGTCTTTCCAGGATATTAGAATTCTCCCAGATCTTCTACTGCACTGGCACATCTTTTAGCACTTGCAGGGGCACTTCCACATTATACTGAGATATCAGAGTGGTTCACATCTTTTTGAATAAGTAATGAAACTAGGACAAGGTCAGTTCTGTTCTTTTTGTTCCTTCACAATTAGCTAAGCATCTTCAACTTCAAGGCATTTTGATTAGGTTTTCAAGAGAACAAATATTATGTTCTTTTCTAATGCTTCATAAAAACCATCCTCTCTTTTGATCCAGTTCTGAATGGGAAAATACTATGAACAAATTAATAGAGAACTTACTATTTTTTGCCTTTGTTCCCCAGCTGATGACCTAAAAAACAAAGTCTTGACAGAAAGCACACGTACGGACTGTATTTCATTTTCAAAATTAAAATGAATGACCTTGTTCACAAGTTAGCTACAAGGAAACAAAGCTTTGGATAGTCTTGATGATGGGACAAGAGGTCATATCCTCCCATATTACCTTTATGTCTATACCCACTGGGAGATGTATTCCTTCCCTTGGTACTTAGGCAATAGCCAAGAGTCACAGAAAGTTCCTTCTTCTCTCATGCCCCAGTGCTTATTAGAGTGACTTCTAGGCCAGGGGATGTTTTACATCACTTTTATCTTAAGGTCATAAGTCTTGAGACAGCTGGGGAGTGTTAATGACAAGGCCACAGTACTCAGGTCTGCACATACAGTTTCTCTATTTCATAACAAGGGAAACATCTTAAGATGTGGTTCTCACCAAAAGAATCATTGAAAGGAGACTCAAAAGACTTGGAGTTATCCTGAGACCTATTTTTCAATTTGGCTCATACCCAAGGGCTAAAAAATATGGAACTGTTTACTGCATATTCTTTTCATTTAAAAAAAGAAATTATACCTATAGCAATGAAATCTTATTATATCTTTCCCACATTCAATTCTTTCCCACATATATTGTTTAAATTTGAAAAATCCTGCCAAAGATCCCATGGGAACAATACTTCCCACATGAACTGATTACGTGCTTAAAACATACTCCATTTAATTCTCTAGGGACAGGAGTAGGACAACCCCAGATGTCCTTTTGTGTCATTATATGAAAGAGGAAAGGAGAAAAATAATTCCCCTAACCATAGTGAATTAGTAAAATGACATTATCACTGGTACTATTCTTGGCATTGTACCTAGAACCAAACTTTTACAATCACCAAAGTCTGGCAATACATGGAGTAGACTAAGGGGAGACCCGTCAAAGAACAAAGAGATATGAAGGGAAGAAACAATCATAGTAAATTAATCTTGAAGTAGATTTTCCTCTGTTAATATCTACCAGTATCTTGTGCTTTAAAAGGTTTACAGATGGTTTGTTTTCTTGATTATTCTTTCTTCTGGAAAGATTGTGGCACAGAGAGGGTAGTGGTAGCCTCCATGGAGGCTGGTCTTTCTGAACTCAGAATAACTCAAAAAATAACATTTTTTTTGAGAATTGTTTAATATTTTAAGCTCCTCAAAAGAATGGTTGGCAGAGAATTTTATAAAGTAATAATAATGATTATTCCTTGTTCTCTGAACAATGATGTAATGGATTTTATTATGTATTTTATAAGTAGATCCAAACCTTATACATAAAGAAACTTTGAACAGCATGGCAGAGTGGACAAATTATTGGCTTAAGAGTCAAGAAACCAGGGTTTTAATTCAGGTTCTGTCATTAGTTAATAATTTTAGGCAAATCATTTCATATTTCTGGGACTCAGTCTTTTCATCTACAAAATAACAAGGCTGTGTTAGATAATCCCTGAAGTTTCTTTTAGTGCTTAAACATTTAGGAGATTTGAAAATTACATTTGAGAGGGCAGCTAGTAGGCAAAGTGAATAGAGCACTGGCCCTGAAGTCAGAAGTACCTGAGTTCAAATAAAGCCACTTAACACTTCTTAGCTATGTGACCCTAAACAAGTCATATAACCCCAGTTGCCTTACCCTCCAAAAAATTACATTTGAGCTTATATTTTCCTTTTTTTTTTAGTTTTCCCCTTCTTATCACTGATTATTAAGTAAAATATAATTGCATTTACACAAGCAAAAGAAGGAATTTAAAAACAAATTTGAATTTCACCACAAGGCAAATTTTTACTTTTTTGTTGTTCAGTTGCATCTGATTCTCTATGACTCTATCTGGGGTTTTCTTGGGCAAAATTAATGTAACAGTTTGCCATTTCTTCTCCAGTTCATTTTACAGATGAGGAACGGATTAAGTTCCTCAACTGGAGGCAAACTGGATTAAATGACTGACCTAGGGACAGAGCTAGTAAATGTCTGAGACTGACTTTGAACTCAGAAAAATGAGCCTTCCTGACTCCAGGTCTAGCACTCTATTCACTGCACTATCCAGATGCCCTAAGGAATCAGCAAAAAGACATTTTTGAAAAATATGCTAATTATTTTAAGATTAGCATATTAAAAATGTCTTTTTTGCTGATTATAAATATGCTAATCTTAAAATAATCTAATCCTTTTATTTATAGAGTATGCATATATATGCATATGTGTGTATGTAGCAGGGATTAGGGGACATTTTGTATGAAAATTCATAGAGCTGAGTGGAACTCCATGGGATCACTTCTAGCACTGCCTCAGTGCTAAAGAACCTGGAGCTTTGGGATGATTAAACAATCCCCTTGGTCCACAGGTCTATTTGACAGCTGGTCATTGACTCAAGAGAGTGCCTATTCAGTAGTCTTTAAAGGTAGAGACTTTAAAGATAGAGATTTTCTTAATCTCTTTTTTTTCTGGAATATTTGGCATAGAACTTTCTCTTTGGGACTTCTTCTGAAGGGAGAGACAATGAGGATCCTGCCCCTCACACTTATGATAACAGGCTTGCATATGGAAGATAAATCATGTGGGAGTGAGCATTTCCAACCCTTCCACCCCACAATGAGATCTGTTATCCACCCATCCATCCATCCATCCATCTATCTCTCTATCTTTCTCTCTATCTATAAAATGACTCATTATTAATGATTTGTGCATTTTAATTTATTGATGGTATTAATGATCCACTAACATTTTATCCTGATCTGGGGTCTTAAAATCAATGTTTGTGGAATTTAGGATTTTGCAAGTCCTACCAAACTGAATGCACTTTAAATACAAAGCTATAAACACAGTCTGTCAGCTAAGTATCCACCTACTTAAATATGGAGAGTTTAATCACAGGAAAATTGGTGACAAGACAATGGATTTCTTAAATAAGTAATTTAGGAAACTTGCCTACTAAAACATGGAAGACTTGTAATTTGTTTTAATGTAAGAGATAACCACAAAGATGAAACTACAGATCCTTGAAATATGTGCAGTAATATATAAAACAAAAGCCTAAATAATAATTATTCATTATTTTCAGAAAGACCACTCTTGTTATAACTGATTGGAGGTGCACCCATTTGAAGATGTTCATGGCAATTCTTGTTGTTTCCCCAAAGATTGCTCTAACAGAATGCTCCCTATTCTAAGCCAAGCACAACCAGGGGTGATATAATACATAGTGGCAAAGTTAAGATGGGAAGTAAAGGTGAAGAGGAAAAATAGAGATGGGAGTAGGGAAAGGGAGAAGGTGGGAATTAAGGAATAAACCAAAGGTATTTATAAAGTGCCTATTTCCCAAGTACCATGTTAAGTGAAGGGGATACAAATTCAAAACAAAGATGGTCCTTGCCCTAAAAGAGTTTATATTTTATTAGGGAAATGTAAAACGTAGGAGAGTTAGGGCCAGGTGAAGGAGTTCTGTTTTGAAAAGTCACAGGAATTATGAGATGAGCCATAAGGCAGTTTATTGTCACAAACTTTCTAGTAGTAATAGTACAATTGAAATGATTGCTATTCTCACAGCAAGAGGAAAAAGTTATGATGGTAAGAATTGGGTTGGAGGCTGAGAAGTATTGGATGCTGGATAAGAACACTCTTTTTGGCAATGGTTTCATTAGCTTTAACTATCAAACATTGAGCTCCTTCCCTTTCTTTCCTATATTCTGATAATTCTACAAGACTAGGAAGACAGTTTAAGCTGGTAATTGCTGGGGAAAAGGGAATTTACATGATTCCTCCTGCCCTTTTGCTAATGATAGTGAAGCATTACCTTAATATTTTAGAGATCATTTGCTTCATGGAAAGATCTGGAGATGTAACTATTGGGTCTTGAAGGAGGTAACTAGCAAGAACCGGTTACCCTTCTACAAGTTCAAGATAGCCTAAAACATTTGGTAGGCAGTTAATGGTTCTTAGTGTTGAACCTGTGCAATAAGTGTTTTTAGATCCACATGGCAGAGGAAGACATGAAGACTTTACAAAATCCTATTGTTCTTTTTGATTATTAGTTATAAAAAAGCATGTGATAGGACACAACAAAATGTCACCTCAAATGTTCTTCCCTACAGCATAACTCTCAAGCATTTTAAAAATAAAAATAAAAATTAAATTTTAATTTTAAATTAATTTTTTTGCAATTAACATTTGATTTTCTTTCCATCTCATTTTCCCTTCTCCATAAAAACAATAATAACAAAAAAATTAAAGCCTTATAATAAATATACATAGTTAATCAATAGAGTTACAATGACAAAGTACCTTCTCTGTCCTTCTGTGGTCTGTTTTTTTTTTTTAAATTAAACTTTTTGAACTAACAAAAATCTATTTCCTTTCCTACCTATCCACCACTCCATTGGTGGCAAAATAAAAACATAAATTTTGTAACAAATATGCATTTCCTTAAAAGATGTAACAGCAGAAATAACTTTGTATTTCAATCCCTGAATAGGTGTATCAGGTAAGACATAAAACAGGGAAATGTATGCTCACCAGAAGAGATCACAACCCTGATAGGGGAGATCCAGTGAAGATTCCAAAGTGAAAAAGGACTTTTCATAGGTCATGGAGTCCTCTAGATACTTCGTTTATACATGATATTGTGCTGATTACACCTATTGCTGTAACACTGAAGAGCTTACTGAATTCAATCCATAGTCAATCTAAAGAGTTTGGTCAAACTATTGAAACAGGAAAAACCAATGGATGAAGAATACTTATTGTTCAATCCACAATATACAATTGGATAGAAAATCTCTAGAACATGTCCATCAGTATATATATCTTGGACAAAGCCTGAAAATGGAAACTTAGATCTAGAGTTAAAACAGAAGCAGAAGAATGAATTGCAGTTGGGGTAGAAGGTAACATCTACTCCATGGGTTAGTTGAGTTTCAACATACATAACTTCTGGGAACTGAAGTCATACCAGTCAAACCACTGGCTTATAAAATCTATCTATTTAATAACTTTCTTTGGGAGGTGATAGTTGATTGTAAGTCATGGAATCATACGGAATTTAAGTTGAGGGTACCCCATAGGTATCCCAAAATGGTGATGGCAAATGTATGCAAGCTGTAATATCTTATAAATGAGAAAATGAATAAAAGAAATAGTATAAAGGGTTGTTCTCAAATAAACATAGGATAGAGAAAGAAAATGGGTTAGTCTTAGGGTAAGATTGAGGTATCAGCCTATATGTGCCACCATTGCCCTCTTGATGAAGAGAGATGATTGGGTTGTTTTTAATGTAGTATTTATTTAATTTACTTTTTTTTCAATTAACAAGCTTTTATTTTCTCTCTATATTAACTACCTCTCAATGAAAAACAAAGAAAAATAAAATCCTTGTTACAAACATACATAGTTAAGCAAAAATAATTTCTGAATTGGCCATGTCCCAAAATGTGTATCTCATTGCATACCTTGAATCTATCAGTTCTCATTTACGGGGTGGTTAGTATTTCAGGTGTTTTGGAATGTGGCTGAAAATTGCTATGATTCAAGTTCTTAAGACTTTCAAGGATATTTGTTTTTATAAATGTTATGTAAATTGTTTTCATGCTCCTGCCCACCCCACTCTGCACCAGTTCAGAGAAATCTTTCCTCATTTTCTATCAGCTTGTACTTTTCACCAAACCTCAGAAACCTCTTCAGCCTCAAAGAATACTTTAGAAAATGCCCTCTGTTTCTGAGATCCCTCTCTCCCATTAGAAGGCTCCTCCCAGACTTACATTTAACTGAGGGTACCCAAGTCATTTCTTCATTTCAACAAGACTGCTTCTCTGAAATTCTCAAACATCCCCTTCTTCTTCTGTCCGACTATCCCTTTTACATTTCCTTTTGTGTGCTATTTTTTTCCATTAGGATGTTGCTTGTGCAAAATCTTATGAAAAATTTTTTTTTTGTCTATTTAAACTTCTGATTCTTTCTGTCACTTATTTGGTCATGAACTGTTCCTTTGTTCATATATCTTGAATGTAATTTCTATTTTATTTTTATTGCATTTATTTCTGTCATAAACTGTTTCCCTACCTCTATATCTCATAGGTAATTTCTTCTCTATTACCATAATCTGTTTGTGATAAGAATTTTCATAACTGTCATATATCTAATTTGTTCTTGTTAATGCATATGGTGTGAGGTGTTGATCAAAATTTATTTTTCTGCCACATACTTTTCTAGTTTTCCCAACATTTTATTTTTAAAATAGTAAGTTCTTATGTCAATAGTTTTGGTCTTTGGACTTCATGAACATTCAGTTATTGTGTTTGCTTCTAAATGTTACGTACCTGATCTGTTCCACTGATCAAATCCTCTCTCTAATTTTTTTTAAACCAGCACTAAATAATTTTGACTATTAATATTTTGGGGTATAGTTTGAGATTTGGTATTATTAGACCCTTTCCTTTTTTATTTCCCCCTTGCCTTATTTCCCTTGAGTTTCTTGATATATTATTCCAAAAGATTAATTTCATTATTATTTTCTTTATCACTCTATAGAATAATCATTTGTTGGTGTGATTGGCATGATGAGTTGGATCCATGTCCCTGGAGGCAGTACCCATATTGCTGGAATCACAAATCCATCTGAATTTCTGAATATTTTGTATCCAATTTACTATGGTATAATTTCAGAGTCAATTTTTTCTTACCATATTCAGTGATCATTTAAAGATCTAAATCATTCAGAGAGTGGAGAAATAGCCATAGGAAAATTTCATAAATAGAGCTGCAAGTATGCTAGTCCAGTATGGTGGTATTTATCTAACCCCAAAGAGGATTAAAACCCTTTCCCACAGTTGTTTTGTTTTTGCTCATTCTTCCTTCTAAACAGATTGTCATTCATTAGCATCTGTTTTAGCAACATGATCATTCCCATGAGAACAAACTTTGATGAGCTTTTCATCTGGAGAATATGGTGGGAAGATACAAATTAAAGAAAACAAACCACCTTACTGATAAAATAATAACTTAACAAAGAAATAACTTTTGGTCAATGAATTTGGTATAATAGTGCCCATAACTATTCTGCCATCCCTAGAGAATGATCTCTGCAAATAACAGTTTAAATTCTTGAAACAAACCTCAATCAACCATCAACACATAGCATAACAATGCTTTGAGGTTACCTTGAGGATTTTTGTGAGGTGGAAGTAGCCGTGGCTCTGCTGCTACTTGATACATGACTTTGGGCAAATATCTTCTCTGAGCCTTGGTTTTCTTATGTGTAAAATGAGCAAGTTGTATGGATAACTTCTAAAGTTTCTTCCAGTTTTAAATCTGTGATACTATGATCCTTATATTTTATGATATAGCTTTATTTTGAATCAATAGATGACTCTTAGCAAAATGGGATAAGATAAATGGTCCTCTTTCAGGGATTCTTGTAGAGTGACTGGAGCTCCTGAGATATGGAATGTAATGGAATCTCATGAATGTAAGTATGGGGAAGAAACTTTTAAAAAAAAATTTAACAAGTTGCATATATGAACCTGGATTCTTGTTAAGTCATTATGGTTGTTTAGAATCCCTGACCTACCCACCCACATTCAGAGCAAATGATTATAAAGAAAATCCCCTTTTAGTGATTGCCATGTATGCTTTCCCAAGATCCTAAACAGAAAATCAAAATCAAACAATTTTGTTAGTACATGTCAATAAAATAACTATCACATTTTGGCTTTATTTCCAAGATGCCAAAATATTTTGGTCAACAGGTTAAGAGGACTAGGAATTCAGTCATTATAGTTCAGAAGAGGATATTTTACAAAAAAGAAAACAAGCAGAAGAAATGTTTTGGTGTCCAAGTGATAAAAGAACTGGTTGCCTGAGTTTTTTAGTTTTCATTGAATGGTTTGAAATTATGGAATTTTATAGCAAACTACAGAATGATGTGCCAGTTGGAGCAATCTCAAGGATAATTCTCTATCATTCTTATCTAGGAGAGGAAACAAATATTTTCCCTGCTCTGTTACAGGGAATGTGATAAGCACTTCGCAAATATTATCACATCAACTCTGTGAAAAAGAGGATATTATTATCCCCTTTTTACAGCTAAGGAAACTTCAGCAGACAGATTAAGTGACTTGTTCAGGGTCACAAAGCAAGTCAATATCTAAGGCTAGATTTAAGCTCAATTCTTCTTGATTCAGAGTCCAGTGCTCCCATTTTTTATCTAATTGCTTTTCTTTTTTACTTAATAGAAATTAGATATTTAATATTATCTTATTTTTTCCAATTACATAGATAGTTTTCAATTTTGAGTTCCATTTTTTTTACTCCTTCCTTTCCTTCTCTCCACACTCTTCAGGATAGCAAGCAATCTGATATAGGTTATACATGTACAATAATTTTTAAACATTTCCATATTTGTCATGTTGTGAAAGAAAAATCAGAACAAAAGAGAAAAACCATGAGAAAAAAATAGTAAGTAATGACAAAAAAGAAGAAAACAGTATGCTTCCATCTGTATTAAGAATTCATAATACTTTCTCTTGATGCAAATGGCATTTTCTATCCCAAGTCTATTGGAATTGTCTTGGATAAATGCATTGCTGAGAAGAACTAAATCTATCTTGGTCATCACATAATCTTGTTGTTATTGTATACAATGTTCTCCTGGCTCTGCCTACATCACTCAGCATGAGTTCATATAAGTTTCTCTAGGCTTTTCTTAAATCAGCTTGCTCATCATTTCTGATAGAATAATAATTTTATATTACATTCAAATACCATAACTTATTTAGTCATTCCCTAATTGATGGGCATTCACTCAGTTTCCAATTATTTGTCCCTACAAAAAGAGCTTCTACAAACATTTTTGCACATGTGGGTCCTTTCTCCTCTTTGGGATACAGACCCAGCAGTAACACTGCTGGATCAAAGGATATACACAGTTTTATAGCTGTATTCCTATAAATTGACATAATTTTCTATGTATTTTAAAAATGAGGTCTTTATCAGTAACACTGGCTGTAAAAATTGCTTCCCAGATTTCTGTTTCTCTTCTAATCTTGGCTTCAATGATTTTGTTTGTGCAAAATCTTTTTAATTTAATGGAATCAAACATTCATTTTGCATTTCATAATGTTTTTTATTTCTTGTTTGGTTATAAATTCCTTCATTCTTTAAAGATCTGACAGGTAAACTATCCCTTGCTCTCCTAATTTGCTTATAATATCCCACCTTTATGTCTAAATCATGATTCCATTTTGACCTTATCTTGGTATAGGGTGTGAGATGGTCTATGACTAATTTCTGCCATGCTATTTTTTAGTTTTTCCAGCAATTTTTAAAATTTTTTTTTCTTTTTGCTGAGGCAATTGAGGTTAAGTGACTTGCCCAGGGTCACACAGCTAGGAAATGTTAAGTGTCTGAGACCAGATTTGAACTCAGGTCCTCCTGACTTCAGGGCTGGTGCTCTATCCACTGCGCCACCTAGCTGCCCCTTTTCCAGCAATTTTTGTCAAATAGTGAATTCTTATTCCAGAAGATAGAATCTTTGTATTTATAAATGCTAGATTACTATGGTCATTGATTATTGTGTCTTGTAAACTTAACCTATTCCATTGATCTACTAGTCTATTTCTTAGCTTTGATGACTGCCGTTATATAATACAGATTTAGGTCTGGTATGGTTAGGCCATCTTCCTTTGTGCTTCTTTCCCATTAATTCCCTTGATGTCTTTTTTATTTTTTGGCTAAGCAATTGGGGTTAAGTGACTTGTCCAGGATCACACAGCTAGTAAGTATTAAGTGTCTGAGGTTGGATTTGAACTCAGGGCCTTCCAACTTCATAGCTGGTGCTCTATCCACTGCACCCATCTAGGTGCCCCAATTCCATTGATATTCTTGACTTTTTATTCTTTCAGATAAAATTTTTTCCCTATAAACAAAAAGAGCGCAATATGAAATTAGTTTGAAAATATAGGTTGGAGCCAGATGGAGAAGAGCTTAAAATGTCAAAGAAAGGAGCTTAATATTTCATCAAAGAGAAAATGAGAAGACATTGGAGCTTGTGAAGCAGGGTCAGAACTTTGCTTTAGGAATGGAGGCTCTGGATGAGATCATCTCTGAAGTCACTTACAGCTCCAGATCTTTGATCTTATGAGTTCTATTTTCGACATGTTGACTTTAAGATGCCTTTGGGACATTCAGAAAGACTTCCCCAGGAGGGAGTTGTTGACACAGGACTGAATACCAGGCAGGAGATAAAGTCTGAATATGTAGACTTGGAAATAATTTGCAAACAAGAAAAAGATTGTGAAGAGAAAAGAGATGAGAGCCCAGATCAAACTCTGGTGTGTGGCTACTCATTAGGGATGGAATATGGATGATAATCCTTCAAAGGAGAAGCATGTGGAATAATCAAACAGGGAACAAAAGAACATCATCATCATGAAGAATCATGGAGGACAAAGAATCCTGAAGGAGTTGATTTCAAAATGCTGCAGAGTTCAGGAAAATAAATGCTGAGAAAAAAACATAATTAGATTTAACAATTAAGAGTATTTTTAATAGAAATCAATGAGTGGTGCAATAGATAGAGTGTTAGAAGACCTGAATTCAAATTTGGCTTGAGACATTACTAACTATATGACACTCGGAAGACACAGCCCGTCAGTCTATGTTTCCTCAATTATAAAATGGGGATGATAATAGCACTTACCTCCCGGGATTGTGAAGTGAGATAGTATTTGTGAAAAGCTTAGGGTAGTCCTTGACACATAGTAGGTCCTTTTTCTATCTCCACCCACTCCCCAATAAGGTTAAATGCCAAATAACAAGGTGGAAAAAGTGAGTATTGGATGAGAAGCCAGAGAGGCAAAGCATGTCAGTATAATGAAGTAGAACACATCCAGGAGAGTGCAAGTAGAGCTGAGCTGAATTTCTCTTGGCCCACTATTGAGGAAACATTTAAGCAGGGCTTAAGAACTTTGGGATTTTGCTGCAACCTATTGGTCCTCATGATGGCAGCAGGAGAGTCTTTTCTCACTTGCTAAAGGCATTTACACAACACTGACTGGATACTTTATCAAAGAAGATTGGTTACAGAAGCAGAATAAGTGGCCCATTCATTAGATTTTAAAAGAAGTGAACACATTCTGGTCCTCTCTCTTTCCATTTGTGAGCTTCTCTTTTGGACTCCGTGGATGAGTAGTGGATTTTCTTAATCTGAGCCCACCTCATTCACTGCACTTATGGCAGATACTCATGCATGGTAATGAGAAAATGTGTTATTCAAGTGAATTTGAGCCCTTGGCCAAATAGTGATTCAGAAATGGATATTTCAGCATTGGAGGAATATTTATGCTTTTGAGAGATTGGCTATCAACTAGGTTCTTCATTCAGAGCTGAATGGAAGCAAAAAACCCCACAACACTATGCTTTTCTTTCAGGAAGTCTATGAGGATTCAAGCTATTCCCTGTCTTGCTGAGAGCTATGGACCTTGATCAAGGTGTTTAGACAAAGCAGAGATGATGGGGATATGAAATGATTAAACCATTAAAATATGAGACACTTAGTATGACTACTATCTTCATATTTTTCTTTTTTGATTGTTAAAGTTTTTTATTTTAAAACATATGCATAGATAATTTTCAACATTCACCCTTGCCAAACCTTGTGTTCCAATTTTTTCCCCTCCTACAGGGCAAGTAATCCATATGTTAAACATGTGCAATTCTTCCATACATATTTCCATAATTATCATTCTGCACAAGAAAAATCAGATCAAAAAGGAAAAAATGAGAAAGAAAACAAAATACAAGCAAACAACAACAAAAAGAATGAAAATTCTATGTTGTGGTCCATCCTTAATTCCCGCAGTCCTCTCTCTGGGTGCAGATGGCTCTCTTCATTTGAAGACCATTGGAACTGGCCTGAATCATTTCATTGTTGAAAAGAGCCACATCTATCAGAGTTAATCATTGTATAATCTTCTTGTTGCCGTGTATAATGATCTCCTGGTTCTCATTTCACTCAGTATCAGATCATATAAGTCTCTCCAGAGCTCTCTGAGATCATCCTGTTGATCATTTCTTATTGAACAATAATATTCCATAACATTCATGTACCATAATTTATTCAGCCACTCTCCAATTGATGGGCATCCATTCAGTTTCCAGTTTCTAGCCACTACAAAAAGGGCTGCCACAAACATTTTTGCACATGTGGGTCCCTTTCCCTCCTTTATGATCTCTTTGTAATACAGGCCCAGTAAAAACACTGCTGAGACCTGTTTCATATTTTAATGTTTTAAATATCAAACTTTTGGGGAGAATATAATAGAAGTTAAGTACTTAAATACTTATAGTACTTAAGTAAGTTAAGTAAAAATATTTTAAATCTTTGTCAACACTTAAGAAGTTTTTGTTTTTATACATTCCTTTTGTGTGGCATAAAGAAATAACTTTTCTATATCAATCTGTTCTACAATCTACACTGGGTATCCTAATTAATTTTGGTAGAAGAACATTTCTTAATTCAAATAGTAAATTTAACATTATAGTTATTACTAAGATAAAACTCATGCCTAGTCTGGTTCTGGATTAGAATACCTTATTCAAAATAAATAGATAAAATATGGGAGTAGCATTATATAATAAGAAATACTCATGCAATGAAATCCAGGAACCAGAGAAAGAAAACATGATGAAAATTATTTGGATAAAGGTCAAAGGAGTAAGAAACAAGTAATTTTGTTGTTGGAGTAGGCTACAGACCACCTGGACCAAAAGAGGAAATGGATGAGGCTTTTGTTAAATATCACAAACCTGTTAGTATAGTAATGGATTATCCACATATATTCTGGAAATCTCTTTCTGTTGAATCAGAATAGCTAATAACTTTTTAATTTATATATAAGTGAACTTTTTATCTTTCAAAAGATGGAGGAACCAGCAAGGGCAAATTTTATTTGGGATTTAAGTCTTACTAATTCAGTTGCTGGTGCACAAATTATGGACTTAATGGAGAAATGACCATTTTGTTTTGAAGTTTGTGATACAAAATGAAAGGAAAGCCAGATATAGTTTAAACTGTACTCTGTATTCTGAGTTCAGACCGAAGATAGGAAGAATCCTATGGAATAAAATGCTTTAGACTAAGTTATCTCAGAGGGTATGGAAGATACTCAAGAATGAAATTCTGAAGACACAAAATGAAATAATTCCTATGAGGAGAAGTGAAATTTTTTTTCTGAAGAGACCAGGGAATTTACTAATCAATGTAGATTTTTTTTTTTTTTTGCTTTTTGCTGAGGCAATTAGGGTTAAGTGACTTGCCCAGGGTCACACAGCTAGGGAATGATAAGTGTCTGAGACCAGATTTGAACTCAGTTCCTCCTGACTTCAGGGCTGGTGCTCTATCCACTGCACCACCTAGCTGCCCCTCAATGTAGATTTAAAAAAAAAAATGTAAAGAAGACAGAAACAAGGCCAAGTAACAAAGAATGATTGTGACAAGGTCCTGAAAACATAGTATTAGAAAAAGCTAAAACTCAGAATAAACAAAGGCTGGTGAAGGAAGTTAAGAATAAAAAAAAAAAGGTTGTTTTTTTTTTAATATTGAGATAAAAAGGAGATCAAATAATAGAGAGAACTTTTGCTTGAGGTGGATGCGCCAATGATTTCTGCTGCTTCTTTCTTCTCTCTTTCCATCCTTTTGTCTTTCCTTCTATCCTTCCTTTCATACTCTGTTCTTACTTTCCTTCCTTCCTTCCTTCCTTCCTTCCTTCCTTCCTTCCTTCCTTC
>JAJPUD010000272.1:96925-141658 GCA_023553655.1 Myrmecobius fasciatus | reverse complement strand
TTCCTTCCTTCCTTCCTTCCTTCCTTCCTTCCTTCCTTCCTTCCTTCTTTCCTTCCTTCTTCCCTTTCTTTCTTTCTATCTCAAGTTTTTACACTGTATATGACAGAACCAAAATTACAACAGAGAGATGATACATACCCAAACAAAAAAAGATAGTAGAAGGCACCAAACTGCTGCCTGTAATGAATTCAAGTCACTTGGCCTAGGTAAGTTATATTCGTAGAGCCTGAAAGAACTACTAGAAGTGATCATTGAGCCAGTGTCTGAGGCTAGATTTGAACTCAGATCTTACTGCGTGTACTTCCAGCATTCTATATCCACTGTGTTCCCTAGCCTCTTATCTTTAATTGAATTAAGAGAAGATACAGCTTTTGACAATAGAGAGGTGATAGTTTCATTGCACTTTGCTCTCAGCAGACACCATCTGAAGTAGAGTATTGTGTTTAAATCTGGATACCACTGTTTAAAAAGGATAGCGATGGATTAAAGAATGTACAAAGGAAAGGATGGTGGGAGGCCCTGAGCCAATGTCAGGCAAATATTGGTTGAAGTAATTGGAGGTGTTTAGTCTTGTTTAGAGAAAACTCAGAAGGATAACATAATTGTATTCAATTATTTGAAGAGCTATTGTATAAAAGACCATTTGTTTAGTATCTTATAGCAGGTATTCCTTTCATGTATGGACTGAACTAGATTACCTTGGAAGTTCATCCAACTTTCAGATTTTGTGATTTTGAGGAGACTCTACACTTGAATCAAACCTAGGTTTGAAGTGATTTTTTTCGAGGTTGGTGGGATATAGTGACCCGGCCCGCGGGTCTCGAGCTAGGGGTGCCTGAGATCTCGCATCGGCCTGTGAGCCAAAGAGGCTGGTGAGGCTTTAATGCCTGGGGGATGGGCTGAAAAAGGAAAGAATGGAGACCACTCTGTGTAGGGACAGAATAGCTCGTTTATTGAGGCTCAGTACAGGGTTTTTATACATGGTGCATCAAAGCAAACTTTCATATAACAAAGGATGTACCATCCGTTGATCATTTGTCAGGAAATTGAATAAGGGGAGGGATGTGTGATTTCCTGAAGCAGGATGCCTGCTTGAAACTTTCTTGAGATAATTGGTCGTATCTGGCCTCCTGGTGTGCACTTTTTGGGGGCAGGGGTTTGGTGATGTTTATTAAACCTCCTGCTGGTATGCACTTCCTTTGGGGGGTAGGGGTTTGGTAGTCCTCTTTGTCTCCAACAGTCTCATCGTCTCCAACATAATAGGCATAAAGAGTTAAAGACAATGAGAAATAGCCTCTCTTTAGAGATCAGACCTACCAGTGCATGAAATTGGTATGTATGAATTTCTTAAAAAAATAGATTTTTATTTTTCAAAATACATGCAAAGATAGTTTTCAGCATTCATCCTTGCAAAACCTTGTGTTCCAAATTTTTCTTTCTCCCTGCCTAACTGCCCCCTCCCCTAGATGGCAAACAATCAGCAAATAATACAATATAGCTTAAATATGTGTAAGTCTTCTAAACTGTATATATATGAATTTTCCAGAGAAAATAGGATTAATAACAAAAATAGAGGGGTCAGCTTTGGTAAGAGGATGGGTCAATTTTTTTTCTCAAAGTTTGAAGCAATAGAGAAAAGAATAGTTAATGGTGGTAAGAGAATTAAGATTATAGAACTGGGGAGAAGACAGAGCTCACCACAGATGGCTTCAATTTTTTTTGGGGGGGGAAACGTAAGAAACAAATACCACTTCTGAAATGAGTATAGGAGTAGCATGAGGGGTATGGAGGGCTAGAAAAATTTAAAATAAATTGTGGGTAGTATGAGAAAGAATCAAGAGAAGAGTAGACAACTTGATATGTAGCAGTGAAGGTTCATTTGAGACAAGACTATATAAATTTGGGGTCTATAGATTAGCAGCCTTATGTGACTTCCTGTAGTAGGGTTTAGAGATATAAGGGAATAGGAGTGAAGAAGGGGAATAGTGGGAAAAAAATCAGGGTTGGTATTTGAAAAAGATGAATGACTATAAGACAAAGAACTATGTGGTTAATCTCAGGATCAAGATGTTGAAGGAGCCAGAGCAGGGATAGTAATTTGGCAAAGCTGAGAAAGGAGTGTTTGCAGGTTGTGGTGAGAATTGAAAACAGATTTTGGAGAGCTGAGGTAGGTAGAATAATAGAAGGTTAGGCCAGATAGATGAATTCCAGATGCAGCTCTGCATCATGAGGTAGAAGACTTGTGGATGATGATGATGGTCCTGAGTATGACCATCTCTCTTTGTGTCTGAGATACAATGAAGATGCAGATCATTGACGTTAAAAATGCAAGAGCATTTGAGGAAACATGAACATATGTAAAAGTATCTAAGAAGAAGGAAAAGGTTGAGACAGAGAGGAAAATTACGTTCTAGTTACCAAAATCCTTGGGAAAGGAAGGGAAATGAAATTAAAATTCAGTAGATTCAGCACTAGGATCTAGATGAGGATACATATTTATAGATATATCTACATTGGAATCTATTACCCATCATTCTACCTACACACACATATCTGGAGTGAATCTCAAAGAAGAGATTTCTGAGTAATTGTAAGTAGTTGGAAGGTCTAAAAGTAGCAGTGGGGAGGGAGGAAAAGATTACTTCCATTTTCTGTGTGTGCGTGTATGTTTGTGTGTGTGTATGAGAGAGAGACAGACAGACAGACAGACAGACAGACTACATATTTGTGTCTGTGGGTGAGGAAGGAAGAAGAAATATCCTGTAATGGAGAAGGTCAAAGATATAGTATTTTCCTGAAGTGGAAGAGTGAGCATAGGGTAAAGTTTCTGTAGTTTTGAAAAGATGGAAGAAAAGTAAGAAAAAGAATTCAAATATGAAAGTCTTACAGCAGAAGGGGAATCCCACAGCAGAAGGGGATCTTCATGGGACATAGGAAGAGTAAGGTTGACATAGATGAAGTGAAATATGGATAGCAAGGCAGAGGAGTTTTCACCTCTGTAGCCTACATCTCTGTATTACAGGAATTCTGAGTGGAGAAGTTTCCTAGACAGTAGACTTTAATAATAATTACTAGTTACAAAGCATAAATTGATTACTCTCTTAGAAAGGGACAAAATAAATGACCATGAGAGGTTCAGAAAAGGAGGGTCATAAATTACTTAAAGTTGTTTAATTTCTGTGGGTTTCAGTTTTTTTTTTATCTGTAATGGGAAGATGAGGGGCTGAGTTAGATTGGCTTTAAGATCTCTTCTAGCTCAAATCTCTGTGATTCTTGGATCAAAAAGAAAAGGTTTACACCTCATCAGAAAGGTCTAGCTTTAATCCCACCTACTATTTTAACTCAGCACTAGAGGGAGCAATACTGCTGGACATGAAAACTCAACATTTTAAAATTGGAACTTTATAATTGATACAAAATATTATATTGACAGCTACAAAATTTTAGAAAATTAAAAATTAATAAATAATAAAAATATTCTCAGTCATTAAAGGCAAACCTACATTACCAATTAGGCCAAGCATTTAGATGTTATGAAGGGAAAGATGGGGCTAACTTAATGAGAACATCCAATATGGGCAGGACAGCCCAAGTGTGTTGTTTTAGGGACTGGAAGTTCCCAAGGTTGGAATTTTAAGTTCACAAATTTGAATGGTATCAAGGAAACTAGTACAAATTATCCTTGCAAATATTGTTTACCTCCTAAAAAGTATATATTATGTATACTAACAAATTCCCTACCTAATTCAGCCTAAAGCACAATTCTTTCCCCTAAGCATTTAGCACAGGTGAAGTAAGAATCTTGATGATAATAACAACAATTCACATTTTATCTTTTATTTCAATTTTGTTTTATTTTTAGGTTTACATTATTTCCATTCTTAACTTCCCAGACTGAAATGGAAATAACTGAACCTCCCAGAAAGTAAGTAAAAACAAAACCCATTACAAATGCATAGAGTAATAAAATTCTTTCATTAGTTTGAATACTTAATTTATATTTAAAATCACATATATAATTTACATAATTATGATTTAATCATATAATTTATAATTATAATTTATATTTAATATTTAAATACTTAATTTAATAGTCTGAGTCCTCTTTATCTTGATGTATGTTTCATTATGAATTCTCCAAAAATGTGGTTGGTCACTGTTTTGATCAGAGTTTGTAAATCTTTGAAAGTTGATTATTTTTATGGTACTGCTATTATTGTATGAATTGTTCTCTCATTTCTTCATAATTTGTTTTGCATCAGTTTATATAGATCTTCCTAGATTTTTTCGTATAATCATCCTTTCCCTCATTTCTTGCATCATAATAGTAATCTGTCATATACATGTGTCATAATTTGTTCAACCATTGTTTAATTTGCCCTCAAATTCTAATTCTTTATCACCATATAAAATGCCATTGTAAAAATGTAAAATTTTTTGTACATGTGGTTCTTTTTCATCTTTCTTTGATCTCTGTGATATATTGACCTAGTATAATATCACTAAGTCAAGAGGTATGTACATTTTAATAGCTTTTTGACAGTTTTAAATTGCTGTCCAGCATGTCTAGACTACTTTATAGTTCTATCAAAGGTCTCTAGTATTTGTCATTTTTCTTTTTTTGCCAAGCTTGTCAATGCCTTGGCTACGAGGTGATACCTCAGAGTTGTTTTGATTTTCATTTCACTAATTTTTAATGATACAGAGTATTTTAATATGGTTATTAATAGCTTGTGTTTATCTTCTTATCATTTGACCATTTATCCTTTGGGAAATGGAAGAATTCACATTTATATGGCACCATACCAAATCACTTGGTATCTGAGTGCAGGATGAATTGATATGGGCAGAGACTGGAGGCAAGAAGATTAATTAGAAAGCTATTGCATAGTCCATATGAGAGGTTGTCATATTTAGAATAGGTATAGTATTCATAGGTATAAACATATTTATATTGACACTTTTTGCTGTAACAAGGCATTGTTTAAAAAAAAAAAAGGAGGATGCCCATCAGTTGCTGGATAGCTGAACAAATTGTGGTCCAGGAATGTAACAGGATATTATTGCACCATAAAAAGTATTGATTAAAGTATACTTGGAACAACTGGTATTGTTTCTGGGGGGTGGAGCCAAAATGGCTGCTTGAGCTCTCCCAGTTTCCCTTGAAAACCACATGGAACTAAGCCTCTGAATAGAGTCTGATGGAATGAAATCACTCTCCAGCTTAAGATAGACTGGAAAAAACTTCAAGAAAAGTCAGTCTCACTGAGGTGAAAAGCGCTTTCAGCCCAGCTCAGATAGACTCTGGGAAAGCCTGTGAGAGGGTCTTAATCACAACAAATCAACAACTAAGACCCTCAGTCCTGGCTCAGTAGAAGAGCAAATGGGATGGAGGGGGGCAGCTCAGAAGGCAAACTCTGGGAAACTAGGCTGTTTCCTGAAAAGAGCAGGCAAAACTATTGCCTACAAACACAAGGAGCCCCTGTGCTCAAAGCCAAGCTCAGAGCTGTACAGGAAGCTTGGAGCAGTACTCTCTTTACCTCAGATGCAGAGCTCAACCATAAAAGTAAAAAAAGAGGAAATACCAAAAGAAAACAAAAGAAAATGAGCAAGAAACAGAAAAAAAAACTTTGACCATAGAAAGCTATGGTGGTGACAGAGCAGAACAAAACACCAACTCAAATGAGGACAGAATGTCCACAGAAGAAATCTCAAAGAGTGATTTAAATTGGTCTTAAGCCCAAAGAGGCTTCTTGGAAATGCTCATAGAAGATTTCAAAAGGCAAAAATGAGAAGTAGAAGCAAAATGAGAAAAAAATGAGAAGTATGCATGAAAGAGACAACAGTTTGGAAAAGGAAAGAAAAAATTGTCTGAAAAAAACAATTCCTTAAAAAGTAGAATTAACCAAATGGAAAAAGAAATACAAAAGCTAACTGAAGAAAATCACACATCAAAAAGCAGAATGAGGCACATGGGAGCTAATGACTTTATGAGACAGTAAGAATCAAATAAATTTAAAAAAAATAGAAAACAAATGTGAAATATCTCATTGGAAAAACAGTTTGCAAAATAAATCCAGAAGAAACAGTTTAAATATTATTCATCTACCAGAAGGCCATGACCAAAAAAAAAAAAAAAAAAAAAAGAGCCTGGATAGCATTCTTCAAGAGATCTTTAAGGAAAACTGCCCCAATATTCTAGAAACAAAGTGGGAAATACTCATTGAAAGAATCCATCAATCATCTTTGGAAAGATATCCCACAAGGAAAGCCCAAAGAACATTGTTGTGAAACTCCAGAACTACAATCTCAAGGATAAAATAATTTAAATTGCCAAACAAAAACAATTTAAATATGAAGGAGGAACAGTCAGGATTACCTAGAATCTGGCAGCTTCTACATAAAGGATCAGAGGGTCTGGAATACCACATTCCAGTTGGCAAAGGACCTTGGGTCACAACCAAGAATGAACTACCCAGCAAGACTCACTATCATCTTTCAGGGGAGGAGATAGATCTTCAATGAAGTAAAAGACTTTCAATCATTTTCATTTTAAAAAAAAGCAACAGAACTAAACCAAAAATTTAATCTATAAACACAGAACTGGGGAGAAGCATGGAAAGATAAATAGGGAAAATACATATTATTTAAAGGTTAAACTGTTTACATTCCTAGATGGGAAAATGATATCTGTAATTTTTAAGAACTGTATTTGTCACTAGAACAGACAGGGAGGGGCATCACAGGGACTGAGAGTTGGTTGTAAATGAACTCTGATGTGATGACATCAAAAACATCAAAGGGTAAGGAAAGATCTGTACTGGAAAAAGAGGAAAGGGGAGGTATAATGTGACAATCAGTTCACATGAAGAAGTGGAAAAGACCTATTACACTTGAGGAAAATAAGGGAGAGGGATGAGCATTGTCTGAAGTTTGATCTCAGTTTGGGCTTTAAGAGGGAATAATCTAATCATTCAGTTGGTATATAAATTTCTCTAATCTTATATAAAAGTAGGAGAAGAAAGAGGAAAAGAAAAGGGAAGGACAAGATAGAAGGGAAGGCAGAAACACTAAGGAAAAAAAAGGTAAGAGAAGGGAGGAAATTTTGATAGAAGATAAGGTAGTGGGTGGAGCGGGTTAAAATTATTAAAAGAAGGGGGGAGGGGTGATAGGAGATAGGAGATAGGAGTAGGTAAAAAAACACGACTAAGGACAGGCTGGAAAGAGAGAACAAAAGTATATACAGGGGAGAAAATAGGATGGAGGGAAATACAGAGCTGGTAATCATAACTGAATGTGAATGAGATGAACTCTCTCATAAAATGGAAGCAGATAGCAGAATGGATTAAAAACAGATTCCTGCATGTTGTTTACAAGGAAGGTATGAACTGATATAGAGCAGAATCAGAAGAACTTATACAATGACTTTGCTAATTAAAGGAAAATAACTTTGAAATACTGAAGAATTTGATCAATGCATAAACCAATTATGGTTTTAGAAAACTGATGATGAAGAATGACTCCTGCTCCTTAATAGATAATAGATTAAACATGCAGGTTGAAATATACGCATTTTCATACTCACTCAACATTTGAAATTTAGCACATACAATTATTCATTTCATAGTCAAAGTCAAGAGCTTCTCAACTGAAGAAAACATAAGGCAAGCAGTTAGGAAGAAAAAGATCAAATTAAAAGGAATATAGTCATAGTCATACAAGATTGTTAATAAGAGGATATTGTAAAGAAAAGGAAAGTTTGGGATAAAATATACAAACTTCAAAAGAAAAAGGCTTATGACCAATAATAGCTAATAATAATAGATAGCATTTGTATAGCACTTTAAGATTTAACAAACTCTATACATCTGATACCTCATTTGATTCTCACAACAATCTTGTGAAGTAGGTGCTATTATTTCCATTTTACAGATGAGGAAACTATAACTGAAAGAGATTTTAAAAATTGCCTAGGGCCACAAAGCTAAGAAGTGTACGAGGTTAGATTTGAACTCAGGTCTTCCTGATTCTAAATTCAGCTTTCTCATTGGAACCACCCAACTGCCTCAACGAAGAATGACATGCTACAAAAGTTTAATCTTATCATAAGGAAATAGAATAACAAATTGATTTCTTGCATTCATGAAGATAAAACCCCAAATGAGTAGAATTTTTGTAAACACAAGAGAAAAAAGAATCCTATAAAAAGTAAATTAAAAAAAATTAAAGTAAATAAATGATGATCAAATGCTTATAGCCTAAGTGAGAAAAGGAGATCATTCCCTTCAAGTGTCAAAGGTGGAAGAAAGAAAGTCAAACTCTGGGAGTGATTGTGTTTATTTTGCTTGTATTAAGGAAGTAAGTAAAGAAGCAAAAAAAGTGATATAATTTTAAAAAGTGAGAAAGAAGAGGGAAGAACTCATTATTTCTCAAAATTAGGGAGAATTTTCTCAAAAAACATGGCAGTGGGGATCCAGAATAAGACATCTTCTGAACCTCACTCTTATTTGTATGGGGAAAAAGAATAGTTAGATGCATATGGACATCTCTTATATAAACTTCATTTTCTCTTCTAATATTGTCAAATGAGCCCTGGCTTTTATCACTTCATGACTGGAATTTTGCAAGAGTCTTCTTATTGATTTCTTTGACACATCATTCTAGTCCATCCTCTATTTAGCAACTAAATGCATCTTTCTAAATTACAATCTTAATGATGTTAATAATCATTCCACTTCCCAATCCCCCATTCAATTAACACCTTTTTGTCCCTATCTCTTCTAAGACTAATATATAATTTTTTTGTTTGTAAAGCCTTCATACCTGACTCCTTCTTATCTTTTCAGTCTTCTTATATACTACTTCTTCCTATGTAGGCTTAGAACTAGTGACACTATTTTTGCCATTCTTTATATGACACTCCTCCTGACACCATGCATTTTTGCTAGTTCTCTCTCCTGGAATTCTCTCCCTCCTCATTTCCATTTGTTGGTTTCCTTCAAATGGTATATAATAAAATCTTGTGTTCTGCAAGAAACTTTTTCTGATCCTCATTAATCCTAGTGCTTTTCCTCTGATATTCTCCAATTTATCTTGTTTATACATAGCTGCTTTCATCTTGTTCCACCACCTCCCTCCATTAGATTGTGCTCTCCTTGAGAGAAAGAACAAATTTTTGCCTTTTCTTTGCATATCCTTGACATTTATTACAGTACTTGGTATATAATGGTTTAATAAATGCTTATTAACTAATTGACTGACTACTGCATTGTCCTTTGTCCTTCCTTTTTTTGAGTTTCCCTCAATCTGCCACAACATAGCTAAAGGTCTTTGTTGCCTGGAGCCTTTCTACTATTTCTTAGGGTTATCAAGTTTACTTTTTAATGGATTGGCAGAGTCATGATCAATCTTGTCATCTAATGACAAACTGTCCCAATAAGGAATTCCATTAAGGAATATTCTTCATACTTCATAAAGTAATAATAGAGCATTAAATATACATTTGCATTTTATATAATACATCAATACTTCATATCTGTTATTTACTTTCTTTTGTAATTTCATCAGTTGTGGTTTTTAGGAGAAATCTTTACTTTCTCTCACATAATACTAAATTAATACTTCTCTGAGAATCTATTTTTTAAAAATCATACCAACTGGTTAATTTTTAAGATGTATTTGTAGCATGTTGAAAACTTATTGGGATTTAGAGAAAAAATCTGAACTGAATAACTGAATAAAAAGGAATAAAATACACATTTTAGATGTACCACAATTGAAAAGGAGAAACTAAATCTTTTACTACATGACTGAGTTTACATGATCCTTAGTGTTTGTTTAAAATTGTTAAATACCCTCAGGATCTATTCCCTAGATTAGACTTTGTTTTCCACTGTTCCAGGAATAACATCAAGTTCTTGTTTCTTTAATTATATACTCTTCATTCATTATTTCCTAAGGAAGTTTATAGATAAGTCATCCTGAATTTCACTACTTGTCAAAAGCCATGTGCAACATATAGGTATATTTATGGATAGATGCATATGTATACATGATTGTGTACTTTTAATATTTTTTCCTTTTGAAAAAAAATGAAGGTTCTTAACATTCATGAAAAAAAAATTGTCTGTGGAAAATGACCTCTTAAAACTGCTGGACTTTTTTGCTTTCTCATGACAGTGTTGCATAATTATGACCAAAATTCACTGTTTAAATAGTAAAGGTTACCTGGCTTAGGGCTGTGACTATACAGTTGCTACCAAGTTTCATTTTCTAACTTGTATACACTTTCCTCCCTCTCCTAATTCCTGGTTTTATCTAAGGTGCCTGTCTATGACCATCTTTGTACCTCCTCAGAGCTAACACCCTCACCATCCATTCACCAAAATAATTTCTTTTTTTAAAGTAAATTTATTTATTTTTAATACATACTTTATGAATCATGTTGGGAGAGAAAAATCAGAGCAAAAGGAAAAAAAACCATGGGAGATAAGAAAATAGAAAAAATGAACATAGCATGTGTTGATTTACATTCAACCTCCTTAATTCTTTTTCTGGATGCAGATGGCATTTTCTGTCCAAAGTCTATTGGAATTGCTTTGAATTGCTGAGAAAAACCAAGTTTTTCATAGTTGATCATCATCCATTCTTGCTATTATTGTGTACAATGTATTCCTGGTTCTGCTTTTTTTTCACTTACCATCAGTTCATGTAAATTTTTCCAGGCCTTTCTAAAATCAGCTTGTTCATCATTTTTTGTAGAACAATAATATTCCATTATCTTCATATACCACAACTTGTTCAGCCATTCCCCAATTGATGGGCATCTACACATTTTCCAATTCTGTTACCACAAAAAAAGCTGCTCCAAACATCTTAAAACATTTGGGTCATTTTAAGATTTCCTTGGGTTACAGATACAGTAATGGCATTGCTGGATCAAAGAGTACACACAGTTTGATAGCTCTTTGGGCATAGTTCCAAATTTCTCTCCAGAATGGTTAGATCATTTCACAGTTCCACCAACAATGCATTAGTGTCACTGTTTTTCCATATCTGCTCCAACATTTATCATTGTCTTTTCCTGCTATTTTAGTCAACATGAGAGGTGTAAGGTGAGACCTCACAGTTGTTTTAATTTGCATTTCTCTAATCAATAGTGATTTAGAGTATTTTTTCATATAACTATAGATGGCTTTAATTTCATCATCTGAAAATTGTCATTTCGTATCCTTTGAACATTTATCAATTGGGAAATGACTTGTTTTCTTATAAATTTGAAACAGTTCTTTATATATTTTAGAAATGAGACCTTTATCAAAAGCACTGGCTATAAAGGCTTTTTCCCAGCTTTGCACTTTCCTTTTAATCTTATTTTTGTTGGTTTTGTTTGTGCAAAAACTTTTGAATTTAATGTAATCAGAATTGTACATTTTGCTTTTCATAATGTTCTGTAGTTGTTCTTTGGTCATATATTCCTCCCTTCTCCAAAGATCTGATAGATAAATTATCTCTTGCTCTACTAATTTGTTTATGTTATCATCTTCCATGCTTAAATCATGTATCCATTTTGACATTATTTTGGTATGGGGTTTGAGATGTAGGTCTATGCTGAGTTTCTGACATATTATTTTCCAGTTTTCCTAGCAATTTTTATTAAATACTGAGCTCTTATTCCAGAAGCTGGAGTTTGGGGGTTTAACGAATACTAGGTTACTATAGGTCTTGATTATTGTATTGTGTGTTTCTAATCTATTCCACTGATCTAATACTTGGTTTCTTAGCCAGTCCTAAATGGTTTTGATGATTGGTGCTTTATAATATAGTTTTAGGTTTGGTATTGCTAAGCCATCATCCTTTGTATTTTTTTCCCATTAATACCCTTGATATTTTTGACCTTTTGTTCTTCCAGATGAATTTTGTTATTATTTTTTCTAGTTCTATAAAATAATTTTTTGGGTACTGTGATTGGTCTGCAATTGAAAAAGTAGATCAATTTAGACAGAATTGTCATTTTATTATATTAGTTTGACTTATTTGTGAACAATTGATATTTCTCCAATTGTTTATATCTGACTTTATTTGTGTGAGAAGTGTTTTGTAATTGTGTTCATATAGTTGTTCAGTTTGAATTGGCAGGTGACCCCCAAGTATTTTATTTTATCTACAGTAATTTTAAATGAAATTTCTCTTTCTATATTTCACTGATGGGTTTTGTCAGTAATGTATAGAAATGTGGATGATGCATGTGGATTTATTTTATATCCTGCAACTTTGCTAAATCTGTGAATTGTTTCCAGTAGATTTTTGGATGATTTTCTAGGATTGTCTAAGTATATCATATATCATATATATATATCATATAATTTTTATTTCCTCATTGCCTATTCTAATTCTTTTAATTTCTTTTTCTTTTCTTATTGCTAAAGTCAAAATTTCTAGTACAATGTTGAATAGTGGTGATAATGGGCATCCTTGTTTCACCCCTGATCTTACTAGGAATGTGAATTTCCATTCTCCATTACAAATAATGCTTGCTCTTGGTTTTAGATAGTTACTCACTATTTTAAGAAAAGCTTCCTTTATTCCTATGCTCTCTAATATTTTTATTTTTAAAAAAAAATTTTTACTGAGGCAATTGGAGTTAAATGACTTGCTTAGGATCATACAACTAGGAAGTGTTAAGTATCTGAGACCAGATTTGAACTCAGGTGCTCCTGACTTCAGGGCTGGTACTCTACCCACTGCACCACTAGCTGCCCCACTCTAATATTTTTAATAGGAATGGGTGCTGTATTTTGTCAAAACCTTTTTTTTGCATCTATTGAAATTATGTTATTTCTGTTGATTTTGTTATTGATATGGTCATTTATGATCATGGTTTTACTGATATTGAACCAGCCCTGCATTCCTGGTATAAATCCCACTTAGTAATAGTGTATTATCTGCTGATAAATTGTTGTAATTTCTTTGCTAATGTTTTATTAAATTTTTTTGCATCAATATTCATTAGGATTATCAATTAATTAGGATTAATTAGGATTATCAATTTTTTTATTCTTTAAAAAAAACAGGTCAGTTTTACTTATCACTCTATTTTGTTGTTGTTCAGTCATTTCAGTTTTTGTGATTTCATTTGGGGTTTTCTTGTCAAAGATACTGTAGTGATTTGCCATTTCCTTCCTTAGCTCATTTTATAAATGAGAAAACTGAGGCAAATGATGTCAAACAACTTACCCAAGATCATATAGCTAGTAAGTGTCTGAGACCAGATTTGAATTCAGGAACGTGAGTCTTCCTAATTCTAGGCCTGGCACTCTACCACCTAGATGCCCCATCGCAGCTGTCATTTTATTTAAAATTCCAAATCTATCTATAACTATTAATTTTTAAGATTTTAACATTGTATATTAGAGATACTAATATGTTTATTTTTTAAACAGGCAGTATGGATAGAGAGGTAGTCTCCAAAACAGGAAAAAATGTGCTTAAATCCTTCCTCTCACATACATTGTGGAATCCTGGGAAATCATTCAGCCACTCAGAACTCTTGGCAACTTTATGAGTATCAAAAAGGTATTTATGTAAATAAGTATATTAGTTTTCTTGCCTGGGAGTTTTCTAAGTCCATAAAATTACAGATCCTATCTTTATTTCTAATTTATTCATTTTTTTCTAATCTTTAAAATTTATGATTTGTTGGTTATACAATAATTCATTTACTTTTCTATTTTTCTTGTTTATTTTTCTTGTTTGTTTTGTTTAGGTTTATGAAAGGACCATTAACATAACAATTATCTACTAAATATATGATAGAATTATCTATTAAATATCAAGCATCGTGGTAGCGGTGGAGATATGAAATCATGGATACATTAAAGTGAAAAAATAAATCAAAAGTATTCTGTTTTCAATTCACACAAATTCTTAAAGTTCCATATTTTTGGAACTTATTATGTTCCTCATTTCTTCTCTCCCTTCCTATTCTTTTTTCCAAACTTCCTTATTTTTGTTAAGTGAACCAGTACTATGTAATAGTACCAGGCCTATAGTCAGGAAGATTTATCTTTCTGTGTTAAAATATGGCCTCAGACACTTACTAGCCATATGACTTTGGGCAAGTCACTTACCTTGTTTGCTTCAGTTTCCTCATCTGTAAAATAAATCCAAGAAGGAAATGGTTTAGCTTTCCTGTATCTTTGTCAAGAAAACCTAATGGTTAGCATTGATATGCTATGGTCCATGGACTCATCAGGAGTTAGACATGATTCAGAAAGAAAAACTGCAACAATTGCAATTAAAGATTTTAGAAAATTGCCTAGATACTGAAAAGTTAAGTGACTTGTCCAGTGTTATACAATCAGTATACATCAAAGGCAGAACTTGAACCAGGATTTTCCTGGGGTTTGAAGTCAATTATCTCCCTATAATAGCTCTAAATGGGACAGTAAATAGAGGACTCACTGTTTAGGAAAAAAAGTTCAAATCCAGTGTTTAACATTACTTGCTGTGGAATTCTGGATAAATCACTTAACCTCTTATTTGTGAAACAGAGAAGATAATAGTGTCACCTCCAGAGTTATTTTGAGAATAAAGTTACATAACAAATTTACATAGTAAAGTGCTTTGCAAACTTTAACATTATATATGAATGCCAGCTATTTACTATGATTATTCCATAATGTTATACAAAAACCATTTTCAGAAGAATTCCAGGTAAATCTGTAATGCTTGGGCATCTTCAATAATATGTAAAATACCAATATAAAAATATGGTGGAATGTTTTTTACTTTCAATATTTCTGTATTCCTTGACCTCATTGAGAGAATTGATAAATACATTGGCAAAATGAGAACTGTTTCAGAATGACAGAAATTTTAAATGTTATAAAACTTATGGCTCATTAATTGTCAAATTTATTGCTACCAAGCCAACTACTCAGGAGATTTTTTGATCAAGGTAGAGAAAAATAGTAAGATTTATTTAGAAGAACAAAAGGTCTTTGAACCTCAAGGGAATGAAGAAGAACAGTACTTTCAGATGTTATAAAGTAGTAGGCCATAAAAGACTATCCTAAATTATTTGGAACTAGTTCAAAAATAGTAAAATAGATCAGTAAAACAGATTATGGAGGCTAGAATCAGAAACAATCAAGCTTAATAAAACAATGTTCAATAAACCCAGGAACAAAATGTACTTGGAGAAAGACTCCTTATTTCATAAGAATTGCTAGGAAAACTAAAAATTAATTTGATTTAAAATAGGTTAGATCAGTATTTTCTACAGTTTTTACCACAGTTCCAAGTTAAAATGTAATATTATATTTTTTAAATTGGAGGAAAATGATGGATTTGTAACTATGGTTATAAAAAGAATTCTAAACCAAATAGGGAATTCAGATAGATGATAATAAAAATAAAATAGATAATTTTAATAATATGAAATTGAAAATCTTTTCAATGAGCAAAATAAATGCAGGTAGGATAAGAAGAAAACTGGCAATTAACAATTTTTCTTCAAATATCATCATGAAAAATTTGATATTCAAGGAAGATAAGGAATTAACACAAATAGTAAAATATCCAATATTTATGTGCATTACTTACTATATGCTAGGCACGGTTGTAAATGTTTCATAATTATTATCTCATTTGATTCTCACAATTATCCCAAGAGGTAGTTGCTATCATTTTCCTCATTTTTACAGATGAGGAAACTGAGGCAAAGAGAAGTGAAATGATTTTCTCAGAATCACTCAGCCAGCAAGTATCTGAGACTGGATTTGAACTCAAGACTGGGTCTTGAGGTCCAGGCCCAGTGCATTATCCACTATGTCATATAGATTCATCAAATATATAAAGTTTCTTATTAGGCAGCTTCTCATCATTTCCTAATATGCAAGTCATCAAAGAACATGAAAAATTCTCAGCATATTTGCAAACTATTAAGAATACTGCTCAAAAATAATCAATCAACAAGCATGTATTGGGAGCCGACATGTACCAAGCACTGGGCTCATTGCTGGGGATGCTAAGACAAAAATGGAACAGTTTTCCCTTGGGGACCTTATATGTAAAGTGTTTTGTCATTTTTTTTTTTTTTTTGCTTTTTGCTGAGGCAATTGGGGTTAAGTGACTTGCCCAGGGTCACACAGCTAGGAAGTGTCTGAGACCAGATTTGAACTCAGGCCCTCCTGACTTCAGGGCTGGTGCTCTATCCACTGTGCCACCTAGCTGCCCCGTGTTTTGTCATTTTTAAAGTTCTATAATAAAGTTAAGTTATTATGATAATCATGACTAAAAGCAAATAACCAAAAAATAAAATAATTTTAAACTAAACAACTTTGGAGTTTTATTTCACACCCAGAAACTGTCATCCAAGACAAAACATGCACATAGTTAATGTTGGTGGGGCTTTAGGGGCCCAGATATTCTCTTGGTAGAGCTGTGAATTAATCTATTCTGTTAAATAATTTGGAATTATGCAAAAATATGGTAGATGCAGAGATTCTGTTGCTAATGTCCAAGGAGATAAAAGACAAAGTGTTCATATTTGCTATAATCTTCATAATGTTATTTTTTTGGTAATAGCTAAGTACTGGAAAAAGTGAGTACCCATGAATTGAGGAATTACTAAACATATTGTGTTATAGGAAAGAAATGGAATATTGTTGTTCAGTGGTGTCTAATTCTTTGTGACCCCATGAACCACTGCAAGCCATGCCCTTATATTCTCCACTATTACTCAAAGTCTGTCCAAGTACATGTTTATTGTTTCCATGGTACTATCTATCCATCTCATCCTTTGTTATTCTCTTTTTCTTTTGTTTTTAATCTTTCCCAACCATAGGATCTTTCCCAATGAGTTTTGTACTCAGTAAGTGGCCAAAGTATTTAATCTTGAGCTTCAGTATTTGACCTTGCAGTGAGTAACTTGAATTAATTTCTTTAAGTATTGACTGATTTGACCTCCTTGCTCCCAAAAGTCTTCTCTAGCACCACAATTCAAAAGTATTGATTCTGCATCACTCAGCTTTCCTTTTATAGTCCAACTCTAAAAACCATACATTGCTGCTGGAAACACCATAGTTTTGACTATATGAATCTTTGTCAGCAACATAAAAGCTTTGTTTTTTTGCATGCTATTTGTCACATGGAATATTATTGCATAATAAAAAAAACCTTGTGGATATAAAGAAGAAAGCATAGGAAAGTTAGTATGAACTAATACAGAGGGAAGTAAGCATTATCCATGAAATAACATACAGAATGGCTTTAGATATATAAAGGAAAAAATACAAAAATCTATATTATCTTTTGACTAAGCTTGGCTTTAAGGAAGAGATGAGCAGCTCTTTTTGCTATAGAGGTAGGGAATAATGAATATGTAATGTTTCATATGTTGCACATGTTTGTTAGGATTAGTTGTTTTTTCTTACAAGGAAAAACCAACTATGGAGTGTTTGTGGTATGATTGGAAGGACATGATTAAAATTATGGTCACATAAAAACTAAAAATAATTTAATAAAACTTTTAAAAGTCTATTATTTCTTTCTTATCTTTTTTATTGGAGTTCAAATGCAAATAATCAGAGGGCAATTAGTGATTCAAGTATTCTTTTAAAGTTAATAATTTGTGTTCTATTACACAGGTGAAAAAACGATTGCTTTTAAAAAACAATTAAATAAGAATGTTGACATATAAGCTCATCGTCTTTAGACTCATTGAAAACATCTTCAACCCAACACTAGTAGCAGACAGTATGAAAAGAATAATATGTACCTTATCCATTACTCACATAGTTTTAATTTTATAGTCAAATATGCTTTATTGGAATTGAAGCATCAGCACAGACAGAACCATTGCCCACAACCACAAAGAAATAAATTTTAGTCTATAAACATTAAGAACAATGTTTTTTTAAAGTTAAATACCACTTTACTCATAATATCTAGACTATTTGCAATGAAAAGCTTCCAAAATATAAAGACTTAATGGATGAAATTAAAACTATGTGGAAACTGGATGAAATACACATCATCTTTTTCAACCTATTTTCTACTGCTGTTGTCTTGAAGATGTTTCAAGTAATTCTAAAGAATATAAACTCAACAATTCAACAAGAATATATCTCAACATTTTTTCAAGTATATTTGGGGGTTTGTAATTTAGAGTGCATAGTTTGTAAAAAGATAGTGAATTTGTGGTGCATAATTCTGTTGTTGCTCAGCTGTCATTCAGGCCCCATTTTTTTTTTTTTGCAAAAATATTGGAATGATTTGCCATTTCTTTCTAGTCACCTGTTATATCTTTTTAGGTACATTATTACTATCATCATGATTATATTATCATAATCAACATCACTATTATTATAATTAGCTCAATAGAGGCATCCATTGAAGAAGGTTTAAGAACCAACACAAAAATTCAAATTGCGCAGATACCTTAAGTTCTTATTTGGAAGTGAACCCCACTATATTTTAGTCTTAAGTTCTTTTAAAATCTCCAATTTTTATAATATAGAATTCTTTATTGGAAAATTTTGCACAAATCCAAAAGGCAAATCATTCCAACAAATAGTTGTTAATTGTCTATTATTTCAATCAAGCAAGAAAGAATTTTAAGAATCTAGTAAGTACCAAGTGCTGTGCTAGTTAGGAATAAGAAGACAAAATTGAAACAAAACTCTGACCTCAAGAAGCTTTCAATTTTAGAGGTGACAATATGTTCTTATATTCGTATTGCACTCACTACCTCTTTTTTGGGCTTGGTTTGAAAGAAAAGCCACTCCCCAGAGAGGTAGATCAGAGGGAATGACTGGGGAGAATGTCATACTAAAAGAGTAGGGAGGAATGGTTTGATGATGAATGGATAGTGAAATAACAATGTCTTTCCACCAGCTTAGCTCAAGACATTGCTACAAATTAAATCTAGAAGGATGCTACCATAAAGTGGTATTTTTTTTTTAAATTGGACCTAAGATTTTAGTGGTAGCAAAGTTCCCCTGAGGAAACTCCCTCTGTTAATGCATGTCAGTTTACTCTGTCCATTTAAGTCTTAGAAAGGGTTATAACACCGATGGGTTATTTTACTTTCTCAAGATTGCAAAGCCATGAGACTTCAGTCTGTTTTCTTATCTCTGAAACAACTTCTTTCACAATACCCTTTTTACCAGGATAACACTTACCATCATTACTAATTGTAAAATGCCTATTGGTTTCCAACTTACAACTAAGGTCCTTCTTTTGTTTTTGTCTTTATATTTCTAGGGTTTTATACAGTGCCTGGCACATATTAAGTGCTTAATAAATGGTTTTTTATAGGTTGACTTGACAATTCAGATAATAATGTAAAGCCATATTAATATATTGGCAAAAATGAAAGTTAACAGAGGATAATTATGGGAAAGAGGGAGAGGGAGAGAAAAAGGGAGAGGGAATAGGGAGAGGGAGAGGGAGAGGGGAGAAGGAAGAAGAAAGAAGAAAGAAGAGAAATTCCTTCTCCCTTCCCCCCCCCTTTTTGTGAACCAGTCAACTAATTGTTGCAATGATAATAAAATTTATCATTTTCTTGAGACCCCAGAGAAACATTTGCAGTTCAGACTAGGCCCCTCTATCTCCTATTTTGCCCAACAAGCAAATAAAATCTTGACTTCTCTAGATTGTGAATTGCTGTTTTGCATAGATAGAGCCAGGCTCTGCCTGACATTGCAGTCAGTAAGTTTGTTTCATGTTTTCCTTGGCCAAAGACGAAGTAGTCTTCCTTCTAAAAGTACTACTACCTTCTGCAGAGAATTTATTTCCTTTCCTGGAATTCCTAGGGACTGAGAAATCTACCCTTAAAGTGCTGGAGTACAACTCCGCTGATGTAATTAAGTCCGCTTCATTTCATTTTTCTTCTTCTTTTTTTAATCCCCCAATTGGGAAGGCTGTTGTCACTCACCTGTCTCTTGGAATTAACTTTGGGGCCTGTGACCACACTGAGTGTTTGAGTTTGATTTCGACATCAAGTGGGAGTCGTCACTGCCTGATAGCTCTTTCCTGTGGCCCTGGGAACCGGGCTTTTAAAAATTAATATAGTAACTAAAAATATAGTTACTGAAATATGCTGAATGTCAGGAGAGGGAGAGATTAAAGACCTATACCGTCTTTCTCCCCTCCCCTCCCCCCAATAACTTCAATTAGAGCGACCGTGAATGAATTGTTTAGGAGGGCCAGAAAATAAGGTTTACTTTTGGAGTTTTTATAGAGGATTTTTAAGAGTCACCTACTTCGATAATGGCAACTAACCTGCTTCCTCTGAGGAGCTGAGTTTTGTGCTCGAGTCATCCCTTTAGCAGCGATCTTGGTCAGAGAGAACCTTAAAAGTAATCAAGCATCTTAGATGGCACCCAGGACCCAAAGAAATGTTTCTGTCACATATCTTACAGCAGCAACATAGCTACCTAAACACTCGCGGGCATTTTTTTTTTTTTTGGGAAAGTACAGTAAAATCAGTGCCCCATGTCCAAATCTGTTTCCTTATGTGGGTGTTAAGACAATGCGTCTACATGCACGTAGAGATTCCATTTTTAAAAATCACATTACAAATCAGTACTCTATATGTGTCTTTAATATTGAAAATACTCCTCGTGAGAATCTTCATATTGAGTGACGTTCAGAGCCTAACTCAGTTTAGCAATGAATGCTATTCTAAATTTTAAAATATACCGAGAAAAACGTTTAACCCTGGAAAGTTTGTAACTCAAGTGGGGTCGCTGGAAAGGAGGCGATCAGGAATTGGGACAAGATTAGGGGTGGAGGATGGAGGGAGGGGGGTCTTAAATCGGATGCCTTTCTCTCCATGTCTCTCGTTCCATTTCCTGCCTCTGAAGCAACAGTGTCTCTGTCTGGGCGAGAGAGCACTTCGTGAAATTTAGAAACTCGATAGGAGGCAGCAGCTGATCTCAGACCACCCTAAAAATAATTCGTGGCCGGGCTCTACGTGCTTCACTAGCGAAGGCAAACTCTACCACCCAAGTTAATACTTATATAGTAAGAGGGCAACACGGGCTCTTAAAAATTCTTTTAAGACTAAAGGTAAGCACCACATTTTGATCTAACTTTTAGCAATCACTGGGAATGGGTCTAATCTTTTCCTCCCTCCCCACCCCCATCCCCTTTTCCTAACCCTGATTTTGTCTACCGGACCCTGTGCGGGCTTGCGCGGAGTCTTGGGGGAGGGGGAGAGTGAGGGGGGGATGCGAAATTTAAAAGCTGCTTCTCCTGAACCAATGGAAAACATTCAGAAGTCTCAGGGTGCTTATCTTCCGCTCCCCCTTGACATCTAACTTCATGGAATGATTTTTTTTTTCGGTTCGTTTTCAGTATTTGGGATTTGGGGAGTTGAGATGTGTTGATTGGAAACAAGATCTTGAGAAAATTTAGTAAAGTAGTATTTGTGGATTAGGTAGCAAGCAGCACAGGTGTCCCCGTAGTGGTTTCAAATAGTAGCAAGCACGTGGCCGTGCCTTTTGCTTTTTTGACTTTTGGTATTTACTGTGGCCAATTCTTGTATTTTTTTTTTTAATCCTTCAAAAAATTGAGAGTTTTGGAATCACTCTTCACAATCATTTAAAAACAGAAGAGTAAACTGAGTTCAGGCTGCCAAGTGACTAACTATTGTTTATTTTGACTAGTGGTCATCACAATTGAGTCCTTAGACATTTCTTCAATAATCTTTTCTTTAAAAATCCTATATTTGTTCTTTTGTTGATAGTTTTTACAAAACTGAGGACTATGGGGTAGCTTCTACAACCTCTTCTTGAAGAAGCTCTACCCATGCATAAGACTATATTAAAAACTATGCACACTTATAGAGATTTAGATAATCTCTAAGCACAATGACTTGTAGTATAAATAAAGCCATAAATATTTGCTGAATTGAACTGCATAATACATACAAATTTACTTTGTATTTAAGATGGAGGTTTTTAATTTTGCTTATGATATCTGTTCTAGGTTGTGAGAATACTTGAAAATGGCTTTGAAAATAGAAACTCATTAAGAAGTAATGATTTATGTGAAGTACTGGAGGAGGATGGACAATTATATCAGTAATAATAATAATTTTACACTTAGAATTTAACAAGATAGTTCACAATAACATTTCCCTTTGGTCTTTACAACCTTCAGAGGATTCTTTTTTTTAAATTCTATGTGTTGCACCTCCAATGGAAGGGATTCTTGGCAAAATAAATGATACGATTATCAAATGATACTTATTTACAAATTTGAAACAATAATTTACAATTCAGATTGCCTTGTTCCCATTTTGCAGATGAAGAAATGAAGAAATCTAAGAGCCAAGTGATATGACAATTTCTACATGGTATTTTGATAGCAATAACTGAATTCAGGTTCCTTGACTTTAAATATTTATCCTTTTGTAAAAAGGAATATTTCTAATAGTAATTCTACTATGAAATTGGTAACCTTTAGTAATGCTATTGTTCTATCCCACCTCTTTCCTCCCCCTCCCCATTTAAGGTTATGGATATTGTTGAAAATGAGCTCAAATGCTCACTTGATTTAAGAACATTGCTTGAAAACACCAATGTTCCCAGTATCCCAAAAGTATTCGGCATTTCTTAATTTTTAAAATAAGTTTGAGTGAAATCTTTTTTTAATATTACCAAACTTTATTCATTGGCATATCTTAAATACATTTTGGGAACCTGTAAATAGAAAATGAATACCACCTACTCTTCAGAAAGAGCTATTATCATCCATCAAAAATATCTGGATTTCTTATCCTATGTCTTTAAAATTCAGTAAATCTAAATCTCTTTCCTTGTGGGTCATCAAAAACCTGCAAAAGTATGAAATTAACTTGTATTTGATGATTTGACATGCATCAGGAGGTCTGGATTATGCCCTTCTACTACACTAGCAGCTCATAGGAAAAAAAAATTAAGGTAGGACCACTTGGTCAATGACAGTCCCTAACATTACAGCTTTTCAAAGGAATGTATATGGTTGAAAAATGTCAGTTTTACTCAGAAACAGAGATTTTGCTTCCTGAATAGCAACCACTAATGCACTTCATAGTTATTCAGGGAGTCTCTATCAGCAGGTAAAAGCTTTACTGAATACCTATCTAGCTATGTGGTCAGAGTAGACAGTATACCAAAATAAATAGAAAAAATCCTTTACTAGAGTTGTATTCTCCTGTTTATCTTTCACATACCTGTCTAAAGGAATAATGAATTTTTTCCTAGAATTTACCTATTTTTGTAGTCAGAGATGGCTAGTCAGGATGTAATTCTCTACAACATCTTTTATTGTGATAATTGTTGTCATCAATTAATGTTGAATGTGAACACTGAATATTCTCTGAGAATCTTGCTAACTATACAAACAATATTATTAACATGTATACCTCACATGGGCACAGTCACATACATACATATGTATATATATATTAATGATGATATAATGGAAAGGCTGAATTAGGGAACCTAGATTAGCAGATCAATTGTGTTTTTATGGGCAGATCCCTTCTTCCTTTGAGTCCTTGGTTTCTTCCTTAGTAGATGAAATAGCTTAGATTAAGTGATCTCTGAAGTCCCTTTCAGCTCTAACATCTTCTGATATTACTCATTGTACTATGAAAATTCATCATATATTTATTAAAACTGGTTCTTGTCCATGAGGACCTTTTTCAGTAGAGAAAATAATAAAGAATTACTTTATGTTCTTCCCTATATATTGATTATTGGTCAGTATTTGACATGTGTTTTATCATTAGTTTGAAGCCCTACAAATAAAGAAAGATGAAAAGTATAGTGAGGTTCACCAATTTGGAAAACAGGCTCTTGGGAAAAATCTTTAAATTCCTTTAATCAATGATTCTGTAAAGGAAGAGGATGAAAGATGCTATCATCCAAACATATGAAAAAAAAAAACATACAAATGATATTGGAAAGGTTTCCCTTTCCAAAATTTAAGGGTGGGAAAGGTTGGATCAGATGATCACTAATGGTTCTTAAGGTTGTTTTAATGTAGATAGAGCGTTGAAAGAAATAATTGGGAGAAAAGGAAGAAGATTTCAGGAAGTGGGAGGGGAGATTTAAATGAGAGATTTGGTTTGAAGGAACAAACTGAGAGCTAAGAGCAATATGTGAACTAAGGCTGAATTGGAAGGAATAAATTAAATCTTTAAATTAAGAAATTAAACCTTTAAGTTAGTAATGTGAAGAAGCTTGAGTGTGCTTCTGATATTTTAGATAATAAATCAAGGATCACTTAAAGTGAATATAACATTTATAGACAGTGTTGCCTGGTCTTTGAATCTTAGATCCCTAAACATTAGTCCTATTTCTGTCCCTCATGTTAAGTTTTTAAATTTGACAAGTCATTGTATTTCTTGGTGATTCTCTTAACGCATTTTAAAATCCAATCCCATTTTAATTCAGGAGAATATTTTAGGACTAAGGTACTATGCATGCAATATTCAGAAATCATTAAAAATGTGTTATATGAATTCAAGGTATTTTTCTTATGGCAGTAATAATGATGAAGTTTCAAGTGTTAAGATCTAGTTAAAGAAAAACAACACCTGGGGCAGCTAGATGGCGAAGTGGATAGAGCACCAGCCCTGAAGTCTGGAGGATCTGGGTTCAAATCTGGCCTCAGACACTTAATACTTCCTACCTGTGTGACCCTGGGCAAGTCACTTACCCCCAATTGCCTCAGGGAAAAAAAAAGAAAGAAAAATAACACCTTTCCCATCTAATTATTGGAATGCTATATAACTACTAATCCTGATCCTTATATTTGAATCTTTTACACATTTGTGTGAGTATACTTTAATTCTCCCAATATCTTTTTCTACTAAATTAAATAATAATCTAAGAAAAATTTCAGAATGAAAGAATGAATGATGGTATAAGAATAAGGAAAGGAATAGCTCTAATTTAAAATTTATGTTCCAAGCCATATTTTAATTCTCTTTTTCCTCAGCCCAAAGCAATAATGTTTTGTTACTTTTTAACAAATATGTCATTTCATCTTGATTTTTTTTTACATTTGAGCAGTATCTTTTTAAAGATGATGGTGCTATCAGTATAAAGGGGTGGTGGTGACTCATGTACTAAATGTGAAAAGAGAAGCTGTTAGTACTTAGATGACTTAGAAGGGGTTCTTTTTAAGTAGCCCTTAATAACTCAACAGTTGAGCCACTATACACAATCTTTTCTATGCTGTTCTCTAAAAGTGGAAGAAAAGAGCCTAGTTGATGTTCCAGTTTGTCATTTTAAAAAGATTGGACTCTGAAGTTAGTGAAGTTTTGTACATAGAATAGAGAAACAGATATTTTGTAATTTTAGAATCTTATATGGTCCTGGTGACTTCAGAAAATGTTAGACAACTTCTTTATAGAAAATTAAAAAAAACTTTGAAATATCAAATTTGAATTTAAGACTGCAAGGAGAAGACATACATACACTTGCATATGTATATGCATGAGTGTGATTGTATGTGTATGTATGTATATACATATGTATGTGTATATATTTCCCTTTCGTGTGGCAGAATCTCAAAATTATCTAATTTAAAAACCTTGCAACAACATAGATATAAAACTATAAGGGATATTAAAAGACATTTGCTCCAACCACTTCATTGTACAGATGAAACTCTGATCCAGGAAGGGTTAAGGAGTAGCCACAAGATGACAAATAAGATAATCATAATGATAATAACTCACATTTAAATAGTGTCTACTATATGTCAGACATGAAGTGCTTTACAATTTTTTTTCATTTGTTACTTAGAATAACCCTGGGAGGTTGTTGCTGTTATTATCTTCTGAGGAAACAGTCAGAGAGAGATTAAATGATTTGTTCAGGGCTACAGAAGTAATAAGCCTCTGAGGTAGTATTTAAATTCAGGGCCCCTGACTCCTGGTCCATGATTCTGTATAGGATGGCACTACATAGCTAATTCTAGTAAGCTATGCAGGGGGAAGTGATGATGAATGTGAACATCTTCAGATCCTTAGTCCCTAAACCCAGTGACATTTCCTTTATACTATGGCTCTGAAGTAAACTTCTCTTCTAGAATCTATAATAACTATCATTTTATTGTTTGAATGATTGTGGAATTTTGATACTGTTTGCTCTGTTTCTTGTTCCTTCACCTTTTTCTACTTCTTAGTGTTTTCCAACTTATTTTTAACACATATTATTTAGCCACTTGACATGGTAGATGCTCCATTGCACTTGTATGCTTTTATTGTAAAAAAATCATGAATACATTCTTATTTTTAACTAATTTTAAATATAATAAATTAGAACTTAATTAGAAATATAATTAACTAGTATATATGTATGTATTTAATATGTATTTATATATTTAATTGTAAGTATAATTAATTAGAATATAATTAATATTGTCATTGGAAGGCCTTCTGAGTTGGTAGAGAAGGGGCAAGTCATAAAGCTGCAGATATAGGATCAATATAGCAATTTACCTTTTTAGCATCTGTTGTATATGAGGATATTCTCATATTACTCAAAATTCTCTCCCTCTTGGCAAGTGCAGTTTTCCAAACTATAAAATATTATTCTGTGAATTTTGAATTTGATTTATTGCAGAATACCAAAGCATGATTCTGAGATAATCTGGCTGACTTTTTTTTGAATCTCATAGCACATAGGAGTCATAGGGTTTTATTTTATTAGCTAGAAGAGACCTTAGAGGTCATCTAGGTCTTCATTCCCCTTTCATTGATGAAGAAACTGAGACCCATGCTATGTATTTAGTAACAGAGGTAGAATTTGAGTTAAATTCCTCTACATAATACTTTCTCTTTAAAATTATTTTCAAATTAAAATTTTCAGTTAACAAACATTGATTTTGAATGTTTTCCCACTTTTTCCCATTAAAAGAAAAGAAAACCAAAATGCTTGTAAAACATGCATAAAATTTCTACAGTATTCTGTAAAAAAGTTTCAATTTATACCCAAAGTTTGTCACCTCTCTTTGAAAAGATGGATAATATGTTTCTTTATGGGTTCTCTAAAATCATGTTTGGTTATGTGTGATCAGAGTTCTTAAATCTTTAAAATGTGTTAACTTTACATTTTTTTTTATTATTGTATAAATTGTTCTCAGTGTTCTGCAGACTTCATTCTGGATCACTCTTCAATTGGTGGGCACACAAAAAAGAGCTCCATTTTCTTTTTTTGCCATCATAATAGAAGCTACAATAAATGTTTGTGCTCATATAGATACTCTTTCTTTTTCTTTGATCTCCTTAGTAGGAGTGGATATATAAAAGTTACTAAGTTTTGGGTATATTTCCAAACTGCTTTGTAGAATGGCTGAAACAATTTTATAATTCTAACACTGAATTAATATACTTTTTTTGCATAGCTCTTCAGACTTTTATCATTTTTCTTTCTTTTCTTTCTTTCTTTCTTTCTTTCTTTCTTTCTTTCTTTTTTTCTTTCTTTCTTTCTTTCTTTTTTTTTTGCTAATGTATTAGGTGTGGAATGGAGTTTGACAGATGCTTCAATTTGCATTTCTCTAATTATTAGTGATTTGGAGCATTTTTTTTTTTCATTTTACTATTAGTACCTTTGGTCATGAACTTTTCCCCTCTCCAAAAATCTATAATGTAATTTCTTATTAATCTAATTTGTTTTTGATATCTCCCTTTATGTCTAAATCATAATATGTGGTGTGAAGTATTGTTCTTTCAGTCTATTTTCCAGAATATTATGTCATTGAATTCAGTAATTCCTGTGTGTTCTTTGTAAAGTAACTTTGCAAGTATTTAATATGTTTTGTAGTCATTTTAATGGACGTTCTCTGTTTCTTCCTATTGGGGTTTGTTGACAAATCATGTTCTGATGATTTTTAAGGGCTTATTTTATTCCCTGCAACCTTGCTAAAGTTATTACATTTTAATTAATTTTGATTGACTGTCTTTGGTTCTATAAGTAGACCACAATATCTGTAAAATGTAATAATTTTGTTTCCCTTTCACCAGTTCTTATTTCCTCAATTTCTTTTTCTTGTTATTGTTCTTGTTATTCAACAGTGTTGAAACAGGCACTCTTGCTTTACTGCTGATATTACTGGAAAGGCTTCTAACTTTTCTTCATTCACATAATGTTTGCTTTTGATTTAGATCCTCTTTATAAAGAAGAGGATGGTGATCAAGATAGAATGTACTCAGCATTTATAGTCTAGATTTGATGCAATTTTTTTCAATTCCCCCACCCCTCAACTTTTTTCCCTTTTCAGAGCCCAGTCCCAGGTTGTTATCTTGTTTTTCTTTCCTTTTAAAATCTTCTTCATGATCTACCAGTGGTAAGAATTTGTTTTTCTTGAGATTAATCCTTTTTCAAGTCTGTCTTTTTAATTTCCTCTTTGTTACCCCCTTTTTTCTTTTCTTCCTACTTTTCTGTTTTGTGAAATATATTTCTGTACCTAACTGTGTGTAAGTATATGTTTTTTCTCCTTGATTTGGGCCTGCTTCCTACTGATTGATTTCATAGTATCTGCCATATTCAATGCTTTTGGATGCTGCTTAGTCATATGTGTGATTTCTATCAGATTCTGGTAGACTGAATGCTATTCAGTGGGACACAACCTCTATCTGATTTAGTTCTCCGGATGCTGTGGGTCAGCTAAAATCCTTGGCTTTCTCTGTCCTAAAGAAAATTGTTGTTTCAGTCATTTGGTCATGTCCTACTCTTTATGACTTCATTTAGTCTTTTCTTGATTCAGAGATACTGGAGTGATTTGCCATTTTCTTCTTCAGGAAAAAAGCAGGTGCTAATTAATTATTTAGTTTAAAACCCATATAATTTTTTTCTTAAATTGTTTTAGAAGGGGTAGAAACCATTATTTTAGCCATCAAAAGAGACTTCCCTATGGCAAATAAGCTTTTCAGACTTCTTTTTTACTTCTGAACTGATCTGTTTTGTTCCTCTGAGAATTTAGTCATGGTTTTTCTCTCATCTCTCCAGAAGGAGATTCTTAGTCTCAGGCACTAAACTCATGAACACAGGTTAGAGTAACTCCTAGTAACCAGTTTTCTCAGGCTCAAACCTATAATCTTTTTTGATTCAGTTTCCTAATCGCTAGGGTTGGGGGTGGTGGGTTTCTTTAAGTTACTTCATTCTTGCTTTTGGTGGACATTTCATATACCACTCAATTTTAATTTCTATAGGCTTGGCCATAAACCATGTAAGTCTTATTTGCCAATGAAGACAAAACAGCTCTATAGTTCAAGACTTCCTTGGTTTTCAAACCTTGATCTTTTTATGTTTTCACATGTACATGGGAGAGGTGGAATGTTTAGACAAAACTATAGAGAGGAACAAAGTTCGTAGCACATTCCTATAAATACACATATAGATGTGGGCAGGCAAAGTCTAAAGGGAACTTTGAAATTCCTCTTTGCCTGTTCATCTAAACAAATGTGGCTTTACATCAAAGTGGTGATCTTTGAGCTTCTTTACCTTTGATGCAACCAGGTTGCCAAAGCTCCAAACATTTTTTGAATGGTATTGTTCTTTTGGAATTCGATTCAGGGTCTAAATGATGTTCAATTAATTAAATAGTTGTAGTGGATACTGCAAAGAAGAGAAAGATTAATAAAACACTTTTTACCCTTATGAAAGGATAGGATAGGGAGGATGAGAATGCAAATAACAGTAATACAAGGTAGAATACGTTATGAGAAATATAAATGGAATATCAGGAAAAAGTGGACAAGGAAAGATCATACTTTTAATGATGACAAATCCTTGCCCTTTATGGGTGGATTTGACTTTTAGATATAGTTAAAATCCAGTTAACATAAATCTATGAATAAGATGTATAACTAGTGGAATAATAGCTTTACCATAAACAAAAAAGAAGAGAGCACAAATATTAAATAGTAAGACTTCTTTTTCTTGTGATGTTTGTTTGCTCTTTCTGAAAGCAGTTTCATGAATAAGTCAAATAAATCTTTGGAGCAAATTGATAGTTACTTTAGTTAACTTTATTTGCTATAGTTACTTTATTTGATGATACTTATTTGAGAGAGAAACATAAACACATGCTGAGAAAGAGAGGGGAGGAAGAATGGAGGGAGGGAGAGAGAGACAGAGAGTCTTTATTTTATAGTTATTTTTCAGAATTTTCCTTTGATATTCAGGGACTGTTTCCTTCATGAGTCCAAAGAGGAGCATCAGAGAGACTATTTTTACCATTGATTGTTCAGTATGAAGTAAACCTTGTTTTTCTTTGAATATTTCTATTTCTTATTTTTCTTGCAAATACTATTCATTTTTATTTCACTGTTAATTAGCTTGGTAGTCTTTAGCTTTTCTCTAAGGTTTTGAATTTCTACTTTGGTTCCTACCAAACTTGTTTACTAGATGACAGATATTTCTGATAAATTCACCTTAGGCATATAATAGTTTATGTGACTGGAGCTTCTTGAGTTTGTAGACTCATGAGGTGAATTTTAAATGTGAACTTTTAATATATTATTCTAAATAATGCTACAGAGACTTATTTTCATTTTGTTATAATACATATAAAATATATATAATACATATAAAATATATACTAGAATATATATTTTATTTCTAAAGTTTTATTGATGCATTTTGTTTTAAAATCATTTTTATTTATCCTCACTTTTTTTTTTGCTGAGGCAATTGGAGTTAAGTGACTTGCCCACGTTCATACAGCTAGGAAGTGCTAAGTATCTGAGACCACATTTGAACTCAGCACCTTCTGATTTCAGAGCTGGTGCTCTAACCACTGTACCACCTAGCTGCCCCTATCCTCACTTATCCTTTATTCCAACCCCATAATATTTCTCTTAGAGAGAAGATAAACTACCTGACATTGGCCATAATTGACATTATATGCAGCCTTTCATATCCATATTTTCCTACATCTCTAACAAAAAGAGGGAATTACATTTTTTTTCATCTCATATCCTGGGACATTTGGCTACCATAATCACATGCTGTTCAGTTTTATTTTAATATATTATTTTTTCATTTACATTATTATCATTTTATATTATGTTTTCCTGGTTCTGCTTATTTCAGAATTTCAGTTTAACTTATATATGAATGCTTCTGTAAGTTCTTTATATGTTTATATTCTAATGAAGCATTTATATTCTATTAATGCATATATCAACAATTTGTATAGACATTGCCCACTCCATCTGGTGAATTTCTATTTTGTTTTCAGTTTTTATTTTTCTACCACAAGATGCTCCTATGAACATTTGACCAAATATAAGGTCTTTCTGTTTTCTTTGATCATTTGTTTCAACAGTGATAACCCTGGCTAGTTATGTTTCATTTCTCTTCTTTCCCATAGTTCTCTGGTACCCTTCAGGGGGTTTGGAATGAATAGTCCTTGCCAATGGCTCAAATCAATTGGATTCTCCAATTTTGAGGGATATTCTGAACCCTAATTATATTTAATCACTTAATTGATTAATTTTTACAAAGGGATATTTGCTTTGAAGTTATGCCAAGAAAAAACATAAAGCATTCAATCAAAGCAAATGGCACTGATATTTGTTCATAGATATTATATCTAAATAAAAACTTATTTGCCTATATTGTCTAGGTTGTAATGTAATATTAAATCAAACATCCTGCATTTATTGTTAGGGTCGTTGTTATGTTAATTGATTTTTTGTTTGTTCATTTCAAGGGATCAGTAAACTACAGCCCAATTTTTATGGACTGTTTTTGTATGCCATTAGACTAAAATTGATTTTTACATCCTGAAATGCTATTATTAAATACCATTATTAAAACAATCATTTTATTTATCCTACCTCAGATACAGGGAAGGGAAGGGGGATTGATTCACAAGATGGCTCATTTCCTATAGCGCATGGGATGGGTTCTGCCACTTTCCAAGTTAACCCTTCTTCCTCTGACTTGAATCTCAGCACTTTGGCTTCCCAGAGCTTTCTTGCCAGTCTAGCAGCAGCATTCAGCATGGAAAATTGCTTCCAAGATTACCATGACATGAACTCTTGGATCCAGAAATTCTATGACCTGAACCTAGAACCTGAAAAGACAAAGGAAATAGAGTAAAACCCCAAATCCAGTTCCCAGGGCCAGAGAACTTAAAAGGTGGGCTAAAGAAGGAAATCTATCCTAGTTTATAACAGCTCTTCTGTAGGTAAACCTTCATTCTCTTCCCCATGCTTCTGGAAAAAAAAAGAGAGAATGCAAGGCTGGCAGTTTTAAAGATGTAGTCTGTTTAGGTTACTTTCAAGTAAGAGAGTATTCCACCCATATGGCTGGGCAATGAAAGAATGTCTTTGTCCAGCTCTGCTCTTTCCCACATGGGCATCTCCATGTTAAGTGAACTAAGCAAGCACAGAGCCTGAATGAAGAATGTGTGGGAGAAAGATTGAAATGGAGAGAGAGAAAGAGAAATACTGTAATTGTCTATTGTAATTGCGGTATTGAGGGCAAGTAGGTGGCACAGTGGATAGAGTCTTAGATTTGAAGTCAGGAAGACAGGACTGCAGATATGGTCCCAGACACTTACTAGCCATGTGATCTTAGTCAAGATCTTCTGTTTGCCTTAATTTCCTTATCTGAAAAATGGGAATAGTAATAGCACCTATTTCTCAAGATTGTTGTGAGGATAAAATATATTAATATGTATAAAGCACTTAGCACAGTGACTGACATATAATAGCTACTTAACAATGGTTGTTAAAAGTTTTAAAAGTATTGTTATCGTATATCCATTTGGGACTTGGGTCAGTTGACAGATGTTTATGTGGTGGTTGTTTTCTGGTTGATTGTTCTTGAGCCAGGTTAACCACATATATGCCTCAGGGCTTTTGGGGTACTCTAAGAGACTGGGATATCTCTTCTCTGCTGCCATAAGTTTGAGCTCTCATCAGTTGTATTCTCCTATTAATCACCAATTAATGACTAACACTTCAGTTTCATTTAACAATTAACATCATTAAACTTTTATAAAAAGTAATTTACTTTGAAGACATATAAACAACAAAAGTAAAAACATTTTCCTCCAACATTTCAAAGGACACTTTCCTCTATTTCACCTTAATCTCTGGGGAGAGTTGGTTTAGACTTAACTCAGTTACTATATATCTTCATCCTATTGACTTCATCTCTGAAGGTGTTATTGCTGTTATATGATTGTTTTAGCTAATGCTAGGTCACTCCCAAAGATTAGCTTTTGCTCCTTAGGGCAACAGTGCTGGACTTCCAGAATTCTTACTTTCTTGACCCTTTGAAACTTAGAAGGATAGTCTCCATTTCTTTCACCTAAAATGGAAACAACAAGGCAAACTAATGAGGATGCTGACTTTCATGGGGAGAAACCAAGGCTTTTGGATTTATTTTGTATTGTTATTACTATTGTAATGTATTATTGAAGCTAGAGTATTTCAAGTTTTCATGTATGAAAAAAATAATTTTGTTTCCTCTTTCCCATTGTTCTCTCCTCCCATTTTTTCTCTTGTTTCATTATTATTACTAGCATTTCTAAATCTGTCAAATAACAGTGGGGGGGAGATCATCATTGCCCTACTCATGTAATTATTGTAAAAGTTTTCTGTTTTAAAAAACTTATCTATTGCAAATGATACTGATATTTGTTCATAGATATTATATCTAAATAAAAACTTCTTTGCCTATATTTTCTAGGTTGTAATGTAATATTAAATCAAACATCCTGCATTTATTGTAAGGGTTGTTGTTATGTTAATTGATTTTTTGTTTGTTCATTTCAAGGGATCAGTAAACTACAGCCCAATTTCTATGGACTGTTTTTGTATGCCATTGGACTACAATTGATTTTTACATCATGAAATGCCATTATTAAATATCATTATTAAAAAAAAAATTCTTTGCTTGTGGGCTGCATAAAAAGAGGTAGTGGGCCAAAGTTGACTGCAGCCAATCCCAGGTTTATGCAATTAGCTATTTTCCAACATTGTGCTATTCCTACAATGTTGACATAAATTTAATGGTTAGAGTGAATAATTTTTGCATATATTACTATAGTCTTTTTTTGCTTTAACTTTATTCAGAAATGTTGCATCAATTTTAATAATATTATTAATTTTTCCCTCTCTGGTTTAAATATTAGGACCATATTTTCTCCACAAAAGAAATTTGATAAAATACCTTCTATATTTATTTTTTAAATTTTTGATAGCATAAATATTAATTTGTCCTTGATAAAACTTGATAGAACTTTTTTGTAAATATGTCCAGACAGGGATGTTTCCCATTTACATTCCTTTATGACTTGTTCAATGTCACTTTATGAGATTAGATTGTTTAGATGTCTGTACCTTGTTTCATTACAGAAGAACTTCATATTTTAAGTATCTTGTAAACAAAACAAGATCCATATAAATAATTCTAAAATTCCCTCAGATATACTCATGAATAATCTTGGCCCATATTTTATTAATTCATTTTAAGTTTTGGCTTTTCCAACTGAAAAGTTATAGTAAGATGCTGCATTCATATCAGTAGTAACCAGAGCCAAGTCAGGCTAGAAATGGCTATGAAAGTATTCTCTTTGGGACAGGCTTTAGTAGGGAATAGGTCACTCAAAATTTGATTAGTGCTGGTGGCAACTAGACTAAAACCAAAGCTCTTGGCAAGTGTTTCTGGTCTTCAGTGTCCGCTTTAAATTCAGATAATGGGATAGATCATTGTCTAAAATGTTTAATCCTACCTCCTCAAACACTATGGACATACGAAGTTTTTTGACTTAGAAACATTGTCCTATAAATCATGGAAAACACAACATCTGAGCTTGAGTCTTATCCCAGATTTCTTTTAATAGACAAAATGAAAAGAAATAGAAATATAAGAGAAAGCAGGAAAGGGGATAAAATGATTTATTTCAAATAATTTAGGAGATATGTCATCAAGAATTTTGATCTTGAGATACAGACCAGTCTGAGACAGATGATAGATACAATTCCATGCCAAAACATGACTTTTAAAGAAATCTATTGATTTTGACATTTCTCTTCCCCATTAAATGAAAACTGATTAATTACTTGGCAACAATTACTTGATTTAACCACTATTAACAATTTTCTATGATGCCTATTTGCCAAATTATTTTATTGGTAAATATATCCATTCACAAGATTATTAAGGGTTTAGGACTTAAAATATTAAATTTAAAGCCCAACTATGATCACTTGAACCTAAAAAGTCAGAGAATTTATAATTATATATGAAGTAGAAATGAATGATATTTTTTATTTTTATTTTTTATGTGTATACATATTTATACAGTTATCTTGCTGTACAAGAAAAATCAGATCTACAAAAAAAATCTGAGAAAGAAAACATAATGCAAGCAAACATCAGTAGAGAGAGTGAAAATGTTATGTTGTGGTCCACATTCAGATCCCTCTCTCTGGGTGTATATGGCTTTCTTCATCACTGAACAATTGGAACTGGTTTGAAACATCTCATTGTTGAAGAGAACCATATCCTTCATATCCATTTACAAGATTATTAAGGGTTTAGGGCTTAAAATATTAAATTTAAAGCCCAACTATGATCACTTGAACCTAAAAAGTCATAGAATTTATAATTATATATGAAGTAGAAATGAATGATATTTTTTATTTTTATTTTTTATGTGTATACATATTTATACAGTTATTTTGCTATATAAGAAAAATCGTATCTATAAGAAACAAAACATGAAAAGGAAAACAAAATGCAAGCAAACATTAACAGAAATCGTGAAAATGCTATGTTGTGGTCCACACTCAGATCCACAGGCCTCTTCCTGGGTGTATATGGCTTTCTTCATCACTGAACAATTGGAACTGGTTTGAAACATCTCATTGAAGAGAACCATGTCCATCAGAACTGACCATCATATAGTCTTCTTGTTGCTGTGTACAATTATCTTCTGGTTCTGCTGATTTCACTCAGCATCAGCTCATACAAGTATCTCTAGGCCTCTCTGAAATCATCTTGTTGGTCATTTCTTACAGAACAATAATATTCCATGACATTCATATACAATTTATTCAGCCATTCTCCAATTGATGCGCATCCATTTAGTTTCCAGTTTCTAGCCACTACAAAAAGGGCTGCCACAAACATTTTTGCACATATGGGTCCCTTTCCTTCCTTTAAAATTTCTTTGGGATATAGGCCCAATAGAAACACTGTTGGGTCAAAGGGTATGCACAGTTTGATAGCTTTTTGAGCATAGTTCCAAATTGCTCTCCAGAAGTTGGATCTGTTCACAGTTCCACCAACAATGTATCAGTGTCCCAGTTTTCCCACATCCCCTCCAACATTTATTGTTATCTTTTCCTGTCATTTTAGCCAATCTGACAGGTGTGTAGTGGTATCTTAGAGTTGTCTTAATTTGCATTTCTCTGATCAACAGTGATTTGGAACACCTTTTCATATGACTAGAAAAAGTTTTAATTTCATCATCTGAAAATTGTCTGTTCATATCCTTTGACCATTTACCAATTGGAGAGTGGCTTGAATTCTTATAAATATGAGACATGAATGATATTTTTTAAAGAAACAATTTAGTTGATAGTTGCTTAGTTCTTATTTGTCTTCCCTTGAAACAAACCTCTGATTAGTTGAAAATGGTATATTTCAGTTTTTTTCCCTCTGTTGTGTATAGCTTTTCTGACCCAGTCTACTTTTTGTGAGTCTTTTCCTTTTAGAAAGTCATTGGGTGAATTGGCCAGTTTGGTTAGGGTAGATGTTATTAGTGATACTTGTAATCTTGCATTATGTATTGGCTTTCCTGGTTTCCTTCATTTCTTGGCTAAACTCCTACCTAATTCAAGAAGACTTTCATGTCTTCCTTAATCTCAGTGCCCTTTCTCTGAGATTATCTCTAATTTATCTTGTATATATCTCATTTCTACATAGTTGCTTGCATGTTGTCTCTCTCATTAGGCTGCAAGTTTTTCCCTCGTTTTTTTTTTTTTTTATTTTCTTCTATCTAGTGCTTAGCATAGTGTCTGACTTGACTCATCAACTTAAGTTTTTGTTTTTGATATTTTTGTAGTTTGTTATCCATGTCCTTTTAGATTCATGGTTTTGCTACCATATAATGTAATAATACATCTTCTCTGGCTTTTTTGGCTCTGCTTTTATTGTAAATTTACTTTGTTCAATTGATTTTAGCAACTTGATTTGCCTTTCTTTAATCAGCTTAGCTAAACATTGATCAATTTTGACAATGTTTTTAAAAATATCAGCTTTGATATTGATGATTTCTTCTTTTAAAGGAAATTTTGATATATTTTATTTTTGTAAATCTTGTTTTTCCTTTTATCCCTTCTCTTCTCCCAAACAGCCATCCTATGTAATAAAGAATATATTTTAAAGAAAAAAAAGAAGCCAAAAAACCCAAAAGTAAAGAATATATGAAAAATGTGAAAATATTTTCAATTATAATTGAACCTCCCACCTCAGTAATGGACTAGGGGAAGATGTTTTCTCATATCTATATTTGGGGACAGTCTTATTCAGTGTAATTTTCAAATGTTTAGCTTCAGTTGTTTTGTAGTGATTCTTGGCATTTACATTGCTGTAGTCATTGTGCTTATTGTTTTCTTGGCTCACTCTTCACTCTACATCAATTCATGGAATTCTTTCCATGCTTAACTGTATTGATTATATTTGACATTTTTTAAAGTACATTTGTTTACCACATTTTTTAGCCATTTCCAAATGGATGGGCTTCTATTCCCCTCTCCCAATACTTTGCTACCACAAAAAACTCTGCTTGGTATCCTTCTGATAGGAAAATTCATGTCCATGGACTTGTGCCCATTGGATCTCTGCTCAAATACTTTATTATATAAAATGTTATATTTTTAAAAATTTATACTTTAACTAAATTGGCTTCATACTCGTTGAAATCTTCATCCCTGTATGCTTCTTCAATAATCAACATTTCTCTTTTCTCTGTAGCCCCATCTTTTTTCTTCCTTAAAATTAGTGAGTTCTATAGATTACTCTTTTCTCTGAAATAGACTTATTAAGGATACTACAAGAGACTGTTTTAGATACTTCTTTTCCTTGTGTATAAATTTCTAAGATCCTTTCATACTCTAAAAATTGAGCATCTCACAAGAAAATTTAATATTTTAATATTATACTGTTCCTTTAAATTTGTTTTTCTCTCCTTCTACAGAAAATCAACAGGAAAAAATGAGCCTTTCTTTTTGTGGTGACAACATTTCTTCTTATGATATCAAGGAGGGCGTATTACAAAATGCCTGTTTTGTGGATGCCCTTAATCTGGTCCCCCATGTCTTCCTGTTATTTATTACTTTTCCAATATTGTTCATTGGTAAGTATTCTCATATAAATATCTATTGTCCATAGATGAGTTTTGATAAAACTTTAGTCTGATTCCTTAAAATATGAAATAGAAAGACTGTTAGAAAATTTGGTTAATGCTTGAATATAATTTTCTATCCTTTAGAGTATATGATCTAGTAAAGGTAAAAATAACTTTAATATGTAGAATTATGATGGAGAAATTAAGGAAATTCAAAGAAAAGTAACCAAAATGATGAGGAGAGTAGGTTCACTGATGTGTGAAAAGTTAAAGAAGTTAGGATTGCTTATCTACAGAAGGGAATGTATTACACTAAGGATAATTATGACTTTAATTCAATAAATATTCATTAAGAATCTGTCCAATATTAGATACTGTTCTCGATATTGGTGATAAACAGATGAAAATGAAACACTATCTTCTGTTCTCAAGGAGCTTATGGACATGGATGGGGAAACAACAAACTTAGATATATACATATATGAAATAAATACAAAATAACAAAATACATATACAAAATAAATACAAATACATGGTGCCTACATTAGTAAATGTAGAAGAAAATAGCTAAGTTAGTTTTAGAATTTAATGCTACCCATCGCATGTCCATTCTTCTCTGGGCTAAACTACTCTAATTCCTTAAGCCTATCTTCAGTAACACATACTTCATCTTTACTGAATACTCTCCAGGTTAGCAATATCCTTCCCAAAACATTCCCAGAAATCATGTAGTTTGAATCAGAACTAGATGTTGCTTGAACAGGTTGGAATAAAGTGGGATTGCTGTCTCCTTTATCCTAGGCATTATGTTTTCTCCTAATGAATTCTAAGATTGTGTCCTAGCATACTATTGTCCCATTTGGATCTGGAAAAACTTGTATCTTTCTCTAGGCACAGATTTAACTTTGTAATTGTGAAGCTGATGTTTTGTATCCAAGTGTAAGATTTTAGTATCCTCAGAGTTACAATGCATCTGATACCACCAAGTAGGGACTTAGGAAAGATCTAACCAATAGATAAAGGTTTCCTCAGCTAAGAGTCTCAGTGATTAGAGTGCTGGGTCTTCCTGAGTTCAAATCTGTCCTTATACACTTACTTGCTAAGTGACTGTGGGCAGTTCACTTAGCTCTATTTGTCTCAGTTTCCTCACCTGTAAAATGAACTGGAGAAGGAAATGGCAAAGCACTCTAGTACTTTTTCCAGAAAACCTCCAAATGCATTCATGAAGAGTTGGACACAGCTAAAATGATTCACTATCACCACCACCATCACTACCAACAGAAAAAAGCCTTCCCAATTCATGGTTAAAGTTTAAGAGATCCTTATAATTAGAAGAATCTAAGAATGTTGAACTGTTCCTATGTCAGATGGAGAAGTGCTTTCACTTTGGAATCAAATTACTCATATTAGAAAAATTAAAACTGGAAAGAAAGTCTCAATGATAAAATTATTTGAAAACTTGAATTCTTGATGTGCTACAATGGTTAGTTCTGACAAGAAGAATGAGATAATTGTCTTCAGCTAGAGATAGATAGCTGCAGCATATATTGCATAGGTAATTAAAAGTACTATTAATATTCAAATTTGGAAACTCTTATTGAGTACATTTTTATGCTATATAAATCCCAGTATAAACTGAGAAATTTGCAGAGAAATATAGCAGATCTTTTCTTTAGCCTCAGGAATTTAAAGTCTGAGGGGAAGATAAGGAATAAAAATTTTAACTAATATATTGAAATAAAAATACTTCTGAGAAAACTAATAAATGAAATATTTTTGTAAATTTTATAATGATACTTTGTGACTATATAGTAATTTATTCCTGAAAACATTGTCTGCAGACAAACACTGAAAAATGAGCTGTGTGATTCCTGCAAGACACTAGTTTGCTTCCCTCAGTTTTGTATCTGTAAAATGGGAATAATTTTCATGAAGATCAAATGAAGTGATATTGGCTAAGCTTTTGGCACAGTGTCTGGCACATAGTAGGTACTATACTGAGACAAATAGATGTTAAGCAACTTGCTCAGGATCATATAGTTAATAAATGTCTAAGGCAAGATTTGAATTGACTTCTGTCCCAGCACTTTATTCATTGTATTACCTTGGTACCAGGTTCTACACCAAACCCCATTTAGTCATTTGTTCGGGTCCTGATTGTCTCAGATGGGATTTAAATGGCAATTATTTCTGTTTTGGCCAGAAACTCTGAGGATCTTTCCTTCCCAGATCCATCCATCCATTCATTTCATTTATCTATTTGTTTAGATTCTTTTGGACTAGGTAAAAGAGGAAATTCTTTGCTTCAGTTGCCATCTACCCTTAGTTGAATGGGTGCAGCCTCAGTCAAACTGAGACCTGTTGAAGACCTTAGCTTTAGGAAGTCAAGGTCTCCCACTGTCCAGGCCCATCTCCAGTCATCCTGATCTGTATCTGACCATTGGACACAGATGACCCTGGAGGGGAAAGTGAGGCAGGTGACCTAGCACAGTCCTCCCTCACTTAATTCCAGTTCACTTGAATGTCATGGCATGACATCTCTGATATCATGGTCCTTTTTGAGAATGAAAGACAATCAACAACAATAACAATAAGGTATTATATAAAAGATAACTTGTCATAGTTGTTATTTCATTGAGCTTTATAATGAACTAATAATCATTATTTGCTGTTTCTGATAAATGAATGCTGTATACAACTGCACCTGGAGAAACAATGTGAGCACTACTCTCTGCAACTCCCCTTTCAATAAGTATTTAATATACATACCACAAATTCATGTAATTATTATTATTATAAATTTTTATTAGAAAGCCCTCCTCATAAGAATGTATAATTTGATTCCTAAGTAAGAGTATGTTTTCATCTGTAAATGACAGAACATAATATTCTTAGATTTTCTTGCTAATGAGAGGTTTTAACATATTAATCAAAAATTGGGGTTATTTTTTCATATACATTGAGTAATTAATTATTTTATAATGGTGAAGGAAAAGCTATGTATTTTATTGGGGAGATACTTTCTTATCTTTTCACCCATGTAAGAAAAAATAATTTAATAGAAATAAATATGAAATCCATATACTCACACAAATAAGCAACCTTTATTCTTTAGAGGTGTCAATTCATTAATTAAATAATAATGATTTAATGATAGTTTTTATATTATTAAAGAAATAATTTATAAATATTTGGCTAAATATTATTTTCATATTGCATTCTAACCTTATTATTAAAACTTTCTTTTTTTTCTCCCTTTTCCAGGGTGGGGAAGTCAGAGTTCTAAAGTACAAATTCATCACAACACTTGGCTTCATTTCCCTGGACATAACTTGAGATGGATTCTTACATTTGCTCTCCTATTTGTGCATGTTTGTGAAATAGCAGAGGGCATTGTTTCTGATGCGTAAGTCAATAGCTAACAATAGCTTGATTTCTGGTAGATATATAAATGTGGAATGTAGTTGAGTGCGTACAAAAAAGGTGAGTTCTTCTTGTCATAAATCATAAGGAGGATCATACTAATATTCTATCATGTGAGACATGCCTTGTTTAGAAATTTATGTTAGTACTTCTTTGATTTGAATATTTGCCACTCACTTTATTCCTTTTCTCTCCTATTCAATATAGTATATAACTTCCTTCTTTCTAATTTTCATGCTTATATGCACACATAATACCTATAGAGGTCTTTGCTACCCATGTATTTATATTTTCATTTCTTCTCTCCATATTATATATTTATCACTGCTTACTCAAATTTTTTTTTTGCCTTTTTTATATATAAATTCTATTCCCCTCATATATTGTTCTGTTTTCTCTACCTTTAGTTCCCAAGTGAAAAAGGTGGATGCACTCTAATAGCCCAGGAGAAAGATGTAATTTACAAATTTATGCCAGCCATAAAGGCTTTCTAGATTTAGTTCTTTACCATAAACCTACATTTTATGAAATTATTTTTATCATGCGTGGAGTGAATACTATTTTATTGCCTTGAAAATAACCATGCTATTTCCTTAATAAATGTTATAGCAGTTAAATTCAGAGACTGTAAAAATACTAATTTTTTACCTGTTGTCTATAAAATTATGTTCATGCACTAAAACTTTCATATATTTGGCTAATCTGAGCATAGATTTAACATTATTAAAGAGAGAAGTACTAAATTCACATCTTCAAAATATATCACTAACCCTGTCAACTTTATCCTTTGATTTGTTTACTGTGAAAGTAAGAGAGAAAAGGGAGACTTCTAAAACTTTAGCCAAGGGACAAAGCTTAAATTTTGGCTTGAACAAATTAGGTCACTGTCAAAAGTTACCTTACCAAAGGTAGAGATATAAGGATTGGTCTGTCCTTGACCAACTTTGGAATGTTTAGGATGGCACCATTCATACCAGTGTCCAGGCAGTGGCTACCTGATCCATGGACCCCACAGCACTGGCTTTCTTTTATCATTCTATTATTCCTTTAACCATTAACACAGAGATTGCCCATGGCTGCAATCTAATATGTGTTTTTTTTTCCACATTCACAAATGACCAGATGGTTCAAGTACCAGGACTATGCACCTTACCTTTATATTTTCACTTTTCTTATAGACATATTTCTTGAGATAGCACCACTATCTTGGTCCCCTCAGTTATTTATTCAGAAATGAGGTCAACCACCTCTTTGCTAATACTGGTTTTGTTAAATGCTTCCAGGAGATTTGTTCACTGAGGTATCATTGTGTATTGCATGCTCTAGGTCTACTGATACTAGCAATATGGGATCTCAGTGCAAAACTGCTCCATCTTCCTCTCAGAGTTCTAAAATTAGCCTTGAGAGATTGGAGATGCTTTCTGATGCTATAGCTCATAAGCCCTGTGTACCTCCCCTCCCCTCCCCTCCCCCCCCCCGGGATGATTATCACTTGATAACAATTAGCCAGCTAGAATGAATTAACTTTTTGAAAAGGTTATTTATAAAATTTGCATTTAGAATTGCTACAAAACTGTGCAAAAGTTTATGATACTTTTACATAAATATATATGGAATTTTAGGCAAAGTGGGCTAAGGCTTAGAGAACATATATGATCAAGGAATAATTCATATCTCCTGGTTGCTAGAAGATTCTTTCTCTCCTTTGTGGGGTGTTTCTGAAGTCCCTTTTAGGCATGCTATAGGTTCTCTGCAGTGCTCTTTCTAGAAATCCTGATGTGGCCTTTCATTACTCTATCAGCTGTTCTAGGAAGCTTCTAGGACTAAGATGCTTATGGGAACTCCAGAATCCCACGACCCTTTGAAGTTCACAAGGTTGTTATTTTGACTGAGGGGTTCCAGAAAGAATCCAAAGCCAAGGCTGGAGTTTTCCTCCTCCCTGCAGTCAATCCCTTCTCGGGGAGCTAGCTAAATGACTTGTCATTTTGTAGGAACACGCTCAAATTTCCATTTCCAAATTAGTTTCCTGGTTTCATACAAATTTCCCAGGCAAGTTTCCTCATCAATCTCAACACACTTCCTGTTGCAGCACCTAGTTGTAATGCCTTTGATTCATGGGATGATCAGTTTGATTGACTCAGCTGATTCTCTAAAATTGGATGATAGATTGAATAAACTCAAAGATTTTAAAACAATATGCAATCCTCTGAAGTCAATAACCCAATGCATTTTATTAAGCTTATATTTACTATTTGTTCAGCACCATATTATGTATTGGGGCTAGATTAAAAAAAGCTAAAAATTAGAGTAAACTGTTATTATTACAACGCAGATCCTTAGAGAGATAAAATGATATGGCTGTCTGAGGAGGTTAGAAAAGGAAGAACTTAGTACAAACTAGTATAACAGAAAATTTCATAATAAGAAACATGCTTTCCCAAGATCTTATAGCTGAGGAAAGTTTCAAGTTATGTTTATATTTATCTATTTTTATTCAAAGAATTGCTAATTATCCAACTACTTACCAGGATAGGTATAGGCATATCTCACAATGTATTATACAATGATTTCCACTCAAGAAATGAAATTGAAAGAGAGAGCAACATGAATATTAATGAAAGCAGATGAAAGTTTGAGCAGTCTAAGTTTTGGGCACTGATATTTTTACTCTCTTTTTTAGACAAATGGAATCTCGTCACCTTCATCTCTTCATGCCTGCTGTCATGGGATTTGTAGCCACTACTACATCTATAGTTTATTATCACAATATTGAAACATCAAACTTTCCTAAATTGCTTTTAGGTAAGTGAAGTAGTTTTATAATATAGGTAAGTAAAGTGTTTTTTTTTAAAATTCATCTTCTCTCTCCCCCAAATGCTTCCAAATCAACAAAAAACAAGTTATATCTTATTTATTGAA
>JAJPUD010000272.1:17452-96915 GCA_023553655.1 Myrmecobius fasciatus | reverse complement strand
CTGAGTGTAATGTATAATCATATTTTAGTACCACAGGTGGGGAAATGATATAGAATTTCAATATTCTATCATATCAGTTTTAATTGGGAAAAAATGTCTCTTGAATTTGAATTTAAAAAACATCCCTTTTTGCTTCTCTTTCTCTATGGAGATTTCCTTTCAAAGAGATCTCATTTGATCTCATTTTCTTTGTATTTATATCCCCAATTCAGTTGAACACTTGAATACATTTTATAGAAAAAATTATTATATGTTCATTTAAGTCTTCATTAAGTTAAAAATAGTACTTTAATATTTTTGTAATTGCATTTTCAGCTCTCTTTCTTTATTGGGTTATGGCCTTCATCACAAAAACAATAAAATTAATTAAGTACTGTCAGCTCGGTTTGGGAGTATCTGAACTTCGCTTCTGCATCACTGGAATGATGGTCATCCTTAATGGATTATTGATGGCTGTGGAGATCAATGTCATTCGAGTAAGGGTAAGTGTTTTATGATTTTTTGATTAATTTCATAGGTATCTTAGATTCTAATGAGAACAATCTATTTATTCTGAAATCAGGGTGGGAGTGGAGGGGAGAGAGAGAAGGGGTTGAGAGAAAAAAAGAGAGAGAGAGATGGAGGCACAGAGACAGTGAGATAGAGATAGAAACAGAGAGGAAGAATATTCATGGAAAAAACCTTAATTATTTTTGAAGTTCAGGACCAAAGAAAGGTTCTTCTTGTGGTACAAATTATTGCATCACTGTAAATGTCCTCAGGTACATGCTGTGTTGTACATTATATAGTGCATACCTCATAATTCTGTTTTATACTCTATCCAAGGTACTATCCATCAGATCTAGGTGAATTTAATTCTAACTCCTGCTATACCATTTTATGGTGAGTTATGAGTATATATACTTTGAAACTGCTGAATTTACAAAAGAGCTTTTCTGAACTAACTGTTGGAAAAAATTAAGAACAATGGACCAAGATCAGACAGTCCAGTGATTAGGCCTGATTAAAGCTATGTTAAGTCTGGACATTGTTTCCTTTTTTTTTTTTTGAATAATAAAGAGGATTTCCATCAGATATAAGACAAGGCATTTCTGTGCCTGAGGAAAAAATTGAAAATCTCTATATTTGTATTGGTGTCCACTAGGAGATATGAGCTTTTACTCTTCCACACACAACTAAACTTACTACAAAATAATTACATACCTGTTATGAAGAGCAAAAACTTTGGCAATAAAATATTTATAAAAATAACTTTTAAAAAATCCCACATTGAAACTTACTTTGCTTAGATAAATTCTTAGCCTTGTTTACAAGCTAAACTAATAAAACCACTTACCACTGAATGCTATGAAGTTTTTGACAATGACTAATTTGCAAAAATTATAGGTTTTTTGACAACTGCATAGTTATTTTGATTGTATGTACAGCAGATCATTCAAGTCTTGAGGATTTTTTTGAAGTCCTAATTTAAACATTTATATATATTTATATAATTTATATTTTAGTAGCCCATATTGATTAAATTAAGCTAAACAATGACCCAAGCTTCTTTATTAAATTGTGTGATGATAGCCAGTGATGGCTGAGTAGTGACATTGCTTTAGACTATCTCTGAAAGGTCAGATACATGCTGAGTCCTTTTTGTTTCATTAATGAGGTCTCTGTTATAACATTGCTTATGTCTCTTTAAAATGGGGTGAAATTCTGTTGACAAAGTTAAATCATGAATAATAGTAGCTAGCATTTAAAGAATAATTTCAGTTTTGCAAGTGAGAAATTAAATTAATTAACTATGGTCAAATAGCTAATAAGTATATTTGATCCTGGCTCTGAAGTAGTTTTCCTGACTTCAAGTTCAGCACTCTATCCATTAAGCTGCCTAATTTCCTCAAGTAAAGGATAAGGCATTGTTATGGTCAAAAAAAAAATCCATCACCTCTTTTTTTGTGTGTGTCTATGTTTGCTGGTGGAATGTTGCCTCTTTTTTGAAGTTTTCCCTTTTTGCATTTTTCTGTTTTGCTTGTTTATATAAATCAGCTACAAACTTTTTTGCCTATGAGTGTATATCCAAATCTCTTAATTGCCATTTTCTGGTGGTCCTCTGGCTGTTTTATCAGAGGAGAATCAATAAAATGGAAGCTTGGTGAAATCCTACCCTATCTCTCTATATGATAGTACACTTATCAGTATCATTAAGATTTCCTTCTATGAAAGAATCAAAGAACCCATGATAATTGGTGAAGGACAGAGATTTAATAAAGCCAGATCTAGTTGCAGCTTTTCTGGAGGACTCTTGTTGACTTCAAGGGGCAGACAGTTAGGTAGTGCAATGGATAGAACACATTAGAATCAGGAGGATCTGAGTTCAAATGCAGTCTCAGATACTTAGTAGCTGTCTGATCCTGCTTCTTTTAGTTCCTCATTTGTAAAATTAGTGGAGAAAGAAATGTTAAACAACTCTAGGATCTTTGCCAAGAAAGCCCCAAATATGTGGACAGGAAATGTCAGACAACAGAGAAATGGCCAAACAACAAAATAGGAAAAGAAACATTTATTAAGTACCTATTTTATGTGTGCCAGTGAGATAATATTACGCAAATATCACTGACTTTCACAATAGCCCTGGAAGATCAGTGCTATTACTCTCATTTTACAGTTGAGGTAACTGAGGCAGCCAGAAGTTGAGTGACTTACCCAGTGTTAAGTAAGACATAGCAAGAAAGTATCTGATGTTGTATTTGAAATCAGGCCATCCTGACTCCAGACCCAGTGCTCTAACTACTGTGCCATTTAATTGCCTCAAGTAGAAAGAGCGCTTGATTGAATACAGTCAACCTAAGCTTGAATTCTTTATTTGCCATGTATTAACTGTGTGACTGTGCAAATCAATCAACTTTCTTCACCCTTAGTTTCCTCACTGGTAAAACTGAAAGTAATGGCTTTTCAAGGATGTAACAAAAGTGACATTAATTGTATGGTACTATAGTAACATGAACTACTATTATTGTTTTTTTTTAAAGCAATTAAAGTGTCCAAAGTGATTGAGAGGACATGTCTAATGGATAGAAAGTTTCTCTTGGTGTCAGGGAGATGGAGGTTCAAATGTTGCCTCTGGCACATGCTAGCTTGGTGACCATGTGCAAATAATTTAACCTTAGTGCCAAAGACATCTTTCTCAAAGTCTAAGTTATAGATTTGTTTCTTATCTTCATGACATTTACTTTGCAGGATTTCTTTACCTAATCCCCAAAATAATACTATTATAATAACCCAGAAGCAAAATTCAAACCAAAAAGTGTTTTTCCAAAAATGTAGCAAGTATTAAAAATATATTTGGACTAAATGATAAATGGGTAAAGCATTTGGATCACTTTATATTTTGTGGTAATATTTTTTTCTTTTTACAGAGATATGTATTTTTTATGAAGCCTCAAAAAGTAAAGCCTCCTGAAGACCTTCAAGATCTAGGTGTGAGATTTCTTCAACCATTTGTGAATTTGCTTTCAAAGGCAACATACTGGTGGATGAACACACTTATTATATCAGCTCACAAAAAGCCTATTGATTTGAAAGCAATTGGAAAACTACCTATAGCAATGAGGGCAATGACAAATTATGTTTGTCTGAAGGATGCATATGAAGAGCAAAAGGTAAAGAATGATGCCTTGTTCTGTTTGGTTTTGTGTATGTGTGTTTATGTGTGTGTGTGTGTGTGTGTGTGTGTGTGTGTGAATTCAATGAGTTTCAGATACATCTTCCTTATACAAGTTTATCAGTGGGGATATATAGATTAACTTGCTCTTCTTTCCTCAGTAGGTTAAGTTCAACCATACACATTAGATTCATGGCATGTTATACTTTGTGCTAAGCAGAGAAGCATAGAACAAAGAAGTGAGTACTCTAGTCAATGAAAGTTTTCAATTAGAAAATATTGGAGATGTTGAAGAGAAGAAGGATGGAACACTTTGTCAACTGTGCTTGAGCCAAATTAAAAATTGTTAGTTTTTTAGTTCTCAATTTGGATGTGGATAATATTTTTCAGCATGAGTACTTTGAAAATGTTTTGGATTATTATATTGATCAAAATGGCTAAATTTTTCCAAATTGATCATGATTAAGATGTTTTTGTTACTATGTACAGTGTTTTCTTGTTTCTGCTTACTTTACTTTGCAACAGTTCACATAAGTTATCTCAACATTTTTCTAAAACTATTCCCTTTGTCATTTCTTTTTTTAATTATTTCCTGCCTTATTGTGTCAAGGTTCTCTTTTTGGTCACAACTTTCTGACAATCCAATTATTCTTGTATTTTCTCTTCTTGATCTGTATTCCAGATCTGTTATTTTTCTTATAAGATGTTTCACATTCTGTTCTATTTTCTCATTCTTTATAATGTTTTGTTATTTCTTGGTATCTAATAGCTTCACTCACTTTCTCTTGCTCAATTCTAATTTTCAAAGTTATTTTCATCTTTGAGATTCTCTACCTCTTTTTTCTAGTTGGTTAGCTTTTTTCATAATTTTTTTTCTTGTATAGTTTTGGCTTTTTTTTAAGTTTTTCCTCAATGTCTCTCATTTGATTTTTAAATTCTTTTTTGAGTTTTTCTATAAATTCTGTCTGGGCAGGGAGCCAGTTCACATTATTCTTTGGGATAGAAGCTTTTTTTTTTTTTTTACTTCAGTATTCTCCTCTGAAGATGAACTAAGGTCTTCCCTGTTTCCATAGTGAGTTTCTTTGGTGGGGTTTTTTCTTCTTTGCCAGTTCATATAAATGTAAGCACCATTCTGTTTGTGGGTTGGGGAGATGTTGCCTCAAGCTTCCCTTAAACTCTCCATTCTGACCAGGAACCCCAAACCAAGAGCTTCACCTTCCTGCCTGCAGTGTACCTGCCCTACTGCCAACTAGTGCTGGTTCCTTCTCACCCAGGGCCTTCTCAGTATTGCAGCTGGGCCTGGCTCCTAATCATCAGAGGTTTCTTCAATCTTCCCAGACTCAAACACTGACTCCACAAACAGTCCAGAAGGTGAAAGTCTGTGGTTCCTCCTGAGACTCCAGCTGCACTTAACTAATCCTAGGAGTACCCATGTGGTGTTTCTTCTGAACTAGACAGAAGGTGTTTGCATTTCACATGGGTTAATTCCAGCCCGAGGTTTTTCTTCAGATCTTGTTGGATTGTACCAGAAGGATCCCCGTTTTGCCCCAAATCTTGATTTTTCACTAATGTTCATCCTGAGGTGCAAATTTATTCTATTTATGGAGGAAATCTGAAGAGCTTGAAATTTACTAACCTAGTCTGCCATTTTCCCAGAATCCTTTCCTCTTGTCTTTTCCAGTGGCATAATAGGATTATATCACAATCATATATCACAGCTTTTTTAGCCATTCTCCAACTGATACACATCCCCTCAATTTCTAATCCAAACAGAGCTAAAACTCTTACAAAATAGAATTATTTTTATGCATTTAGTTCCTTCTTTTTCTAATTTGACCTCTTTTACTTTTTGGTATTTTGGAGGTCAAAGAGTTTGTAATTTTGCAGTCCTTTGGGCATAGTTCAAAATTGTTCTCCAGAATTACTATAGCAGTTCATAACTACATTAATAATGCACTATTGTACCTGTTTTCTACATATTTTCTAGCATTTTTAATTTTCACCTTTTTTTTTTATCATGTTAACCAATCTGGAAGGTGTGAAGTGATACCTCAGAGTTTTAATTTTCATTTTCACCTTTTTAAAATCATGTTAGCCAATCTGATATGTGGGAAGTGGTAACTCAAAGTTTTAATTTTCATTTTTCTAATCAATAATATTTTAGAGCATTTTTATATGACTAGAGATAGCTTTGATTTTTTTCTGCAAACTTTCTATTCATATCTTTTGATCATTTATCAATTGAGGAAATACTTCTTATTTTTATAAATTTAGTTCATTTCTTTGTATATTTGAGAAATTGAGCCTTTATCAAAGAAACTTGCTATAAATTCTTTTCTTTTCTATGTCCTCACTAATTTTCTGTTTGCTTTCTAATTTTGACTATATTGGTTTTGTTTGCACAAAATTTTTTATTTTTAGGTAATCAAAATTATTTGTTTTTCACCCTGTGATCCTTTTTAGCTTTTGTTTGGTTATAAACTCTTTCTTTATCCATAGATATGATAGGTAATTTTTTCCACACTTCCTTATTTTTCTTATGATATCATCCATTATGTCTAAATTATGTACATTTTGAACTAATCTTCTATGTCTACACTTTGCCTTGACTGTTTTCCAGTTTTCCTAGCAATTTTTTGTTAAATAATGAATTCTTATCCCCAAACAAATTGCTTTGTTTTGGAAGTGTATTATGAAATTAATGTTTCAGGAAATTATTACTACAATCTAACCTGAGAGGATAATGGGGGAAATTATCATCATGTTAAAAAAAAAGGAAAAAGAATTTATGGCATCTGTAAATGAGAACCAATTAGGCATTTATGGGAAATGATGAAAATTGTTCTCAAAAAAACCCCTACTTTGTTTTGGAAGTGCATTATGAAATTAATGTTTCAGGAAATGATTATTGCAACCTAACCTGAGTCATCTCTGGTTATACCTCTGGGAAGACTATTTCACAACTATCTTTTTATATTTTATTTTTAAAAATTAATTTATTTTTAATACACATTACTTTATGAATCATGTTGGGAGAGAAAAATCAGAGTAAAAGGGAAAAACCATAGTAGAGATTAAAAAAAAACCAGAAAAGATAAGTGAACATAGCATAGTTCTTTTTCTGGATGCAGATGGCATTTTCTGTCCAAAGTCTATTGGGATTGCTTTGGATCACTGAACCACTGAGAAGAACCAAGTCTTCCATAGGTGATCACCACACATTCTTGCTGTTATGTACAATGTATTTCTGGTTTCATTCACCCTTAGTTTGTGTAAATCTTTCTAGACCTTTTTATAATCAGCTTGTTCATCATTTTTATAGAATAATATTACATTACCTTCATATGCCACAACTTGTTCAGCCATCCCCCAAGTGATGGGCATCTAGTCATTTTCTAATTTGCTACCACAAAAAAGAACTGCTACAAACATTTTTGCACATGTGGGTCTTTTCCCCTCCTTTATGATTTCTTTGGGATACAGACCCAGTAATGGTACTGCTGGGTCCAAAAAAACTGCAGTTTTAGAACCCTTTGGGCATAATTCCAAATTGCTCTCCAGAATGGTTGAACCATTTCACAACTCCAACAACAATGCATTGGTGTCCCAGTTTTTCCACATGCTCTATAACATTTATCATTATCTTTTCCTGTCATCTTAGCCAATCTGAAAGATGTGAGGTGGTACCTCAGAGTTGTTTTAATTTGCATTTCTCTGATCAGTAATCTGCATTACTCTGCATTTGTAGTGATTTAGAGCATTTTTTTTTCATATGACTATAGATGACTTTAATTTCATCATCTGAAAATTGTTATATATTTTGACCTTTTTCAATTGGGTAATGACTTGTATTCTTACAAATGCGACACAGCTCTTTATATATTTAGAAAATGAGACCTTTATCAAATGCACTGGCTATAAAGATTTTTTCCCTACCTTTGTACTTCCCTTTTAATCTTGTTTCTGTCAGTTTTGTTTGTGCAAGAATCTTTTAATTTAATGTAATCAAAGTTGTCCATTTTGCCTTTCATAATGTTCTCTACTTCTTCAGTCATAAGTTCCTCACTTCTCCAAATATCTGATGGGTAAATTATGCCTTGATCTCCTAATTTGTTTATAGTATCATCCTTTATGCCCAAATCATGTACCCATTTTGACCTTATTTTGGGATGGGGTATGAGATGTAGGTCTATGCTGAATTACTGATATTATTTTTCAGATTTCTGAAATAGTGACAAAAATTCTATTCCAGAAGCTGGAGTTTAAGGATTTATCAAATACTAAATTACTAGGCCTTGATTGTCATGTGTATCTAATCTATTTCACTAATCTATCACTTTATTTCTTAGCCAGTACTAAATGGTTTTGATAATTGCTGCTTTATAATAGTTTTAGGTTTGGTACTGTTAAACCACCATCCTTTGTATTTTTTTCATTAATTTCCTTGATATTCTTAACTTTTTGTTCTTCCAGATGTATTTTTGTTATTATTTTTTCTAGTTATATAAAATAATTTTGGGACACTGTGATTAGTATGGCACTGAAAGAGTAGATTAATTTAGGCAGAGTTGTAATTTTTATTATATTAGCTTGGCCTACCCATGAACAATTGATGTTATTCTAATTGTTTAGAGCTGACTTTATTTGTATGAGAAGTGTTTTGTAATTGTTCATATAGTTCATGGATTTGTATTGGGGTAGACCTCCAAGTGTTTTATTTTGTTTGTAGTTATTTTAAGTGGAATTTCTCTTTCTATCTCGCTGATGGGCTTTGTCAGTAATTATCTATCTATCTATCTATCTATCTATCTATCTATCTAGATATACACATATCTAGATATCTATCTATCTATATATAAATGCTGATGATTTGTATGGGTTTATTTTATATTTTATATTTTACATCTTGCAATTTTGCTAAAGCTGTGAATTGTTTCCAGTAGATTTTTGGATGACTTTCTAGAATTTTCTAAGTATATGATCATGTCATCTGCAAAGAGTGATAATTTTATTTCCTCATTGCCTATTCTAATTCCTTTAATTTCTTTTTCTTTTCTTATTGGTAAAGTCAACATTTTTAGTATAGTGTTGAATAATAGTGGTGATAATAGGCATCGTTGTTTCATTCCTGATCTTATTGGGAATGTGAATTCTCACGCTTTCTTACAAATAATGCTTGCTCTTGGTTTTAGGTAGATACTGCTTATTATCTTAGGGAAAACTACGTTTATCCCTATGCTTTCTAGTTTTTTTTTTTTTTTTAATAGGAATGAGTGCTGGATTTTGTCAAAAGCTTTTTCTGCATCTATTGAGATTATATGATTTCTATTGGTTTTGTTATTGATATGGTCATTTATGGCCATAGTTTTCCTGATTTTGAATCAGTCCTGCATTCCTGGTATAAATCCCACTTGGTAATAGTTTATTATCTTTCTGATAAGTTGCTGTAATCTCTTTGCTAATATTTTGTTTAAAATTTTTGCATCACTATTCATTAGGGAGATTGTCCATAGTTTTCTTTCTTGGTTTTGTCTCTTCTTGATTTAGGTATTAGCACCAAATTTGTGTAATAGAAGCAATTTGAGAGTACTCCTTCTTTACCTATCTTTGAAAATAGTTTACATAGTGTTTTTCTTTAAATGTTTGGTAGAATTCACTCCATCTAGCCCTGGAGACTTTTTTAAAGGGAGGTCATTAATGGCTTGTGCAATTTCTTTTTCTAAAGTGGGATTATTTCAGTGATTTATTTCTTCTGTTAATCTGGACATTTATATTTCTCTAAATATTCATCCATTTTGGTTAGATTGTCAGACTTGCTGCCATAGAGTTGAGCAAAATAGCTCCTAATTATTGCTTTAATTTTTTTGTCATTGGTGGTAAATTCATCCTTTTCATTTCTGATGCTGGTGATTTGTGTTTTTTTTTTTCTTTCCTTTTTCTAACCAAATTAACCAAAGGTTCATCTATTTTGTTGTTTTTTTCCCATAAAACCAACTCTTAGTTTTATTTATAAGTTTAATACCTTTTTAGTTTCTATTTTATTAATCTCTCCTTTGAGTTTCAAAACTCCTTGAATTGTTTTGGCTGCATCCTATAGGTTTTGGCATATTGTGTCATTATTGTCATTCTCTTGGATGAAATTATGGATTATTTCTGTGATTTGTTGTTTGACCTACTCATTTTTTAGAATTAGATTATTTAATTTCCAATTGTTTTTTAGTATATCTTTCCCTGCTCCTTTGTTGAATATAATTTTTATTGCATTATGTTCTGAAAAGGAAGTATTTATTATTTCTCTCTTTCTGCTTTTGATTGTGAGGTTTTTATGCCCTAATACATAGTCTATTTTTGTGTAGGTGACATGTACTGCCAAGAAAAAGGAACCTTTCTGTTCCTATTCAGTTTTTTTCCAGAGGTTTATTATATCTAGGTTTTCTAGGATTCTATTAACCTTCCTAGTTTCTTGTTTATTTTATGATTACATTTGTCTGACTCTTAGAGGGGAAGGTTGAGGTTCAGCACCAGTATAGTTTTGATGTGCATTTGTTCCTGTAACTGGCTTAAATTTTCTTTAGGGATTTGGCTGTTGTACCATTTGGTGCATGTATATTTAGTATCTTTACTACTTCATTGTTTATGGTACACTTTATCAAGATGCACTTTCCTTCCTTCTCTTTTAATAAAATCTATTTTTACTTTTGCTTTATTTGAGATCAGTATTGCTACTTCTGCTTTTTTTTTTTGTTTCAGCTGAAGCATAATAAATTCTATTCCGGCCCTTTACCTTTACTATATATATGTATCTCTATGTCAAGTGTTCTTGTAAACAACATATTGTAGGATTCTGTTTTTTAATCCACTCTGCTGTTCACTTCCATTTTGTAGGAGAGGTCATTCCATTCACTTTCATAGTTTACCAGCTCTGTATTTCCCTCCATCCTGTTTTCTCATTTACATATATATATATATATATATATATTTGTTCTCTCTGTAGTGTTTTTAACCTACCCCACCCATTACCTTATCTTCTGTCATTCCTTCCCCCCTTCTCTTATCTTTTTCCCCTCTTTTTCTATACTGCCCCTCTCTTTCCTCTTTCTCCTATTTCTTCTAGGGTTAGGTAAATTTATTTATATGATTAATTTATTCCTTCTTAGAGCCACAACTGATTAGCTCAAACTTCAGACAATGCTCATGCTCCTCCCTTCTTTCCCTAGATTGTAATAGGTCTTTTGTGCCTATTCATGCGATCTGATTATCCCATTATACCTTCCCTTTTTTCTTGGAAAGGTGATTGAGGGATTCTTTCAATGAATATTTCCCCTTCTGTTTGTAGAATATTGGGGCAATTTTCTTTAATGATCTTTTGTAGATTACTATCCAAGCTTTTTTTGTTTTTTGGTCATGGCATTCAGGTAGATTGACGATTTTTAAATTGTCTCTTCTGGAGCTGTTATTCAGGCCAGCTGTTTTTCCAGTGAGGTATTTCACATTCTCTTCTATTTTTTCATTCTTTTTAGTTTCCTTGACTGATTCTTGCTGTCTCACAAAGTCTTAAGCTTCCATTTGCCTGTTTCAGCTTTTAATGTATGATTTTCTTCATCTAGCTTTTGTACCTCTTTTTCCATTTGGTTAATTCTACTTTTGAAGGCATTATTTTCTTCAGTGGATATTTTTTGCATTTGGCTAATTGTATTTTTAAAGGAGTTGTTTTCTTCTGTTAATTTTTTCCTTCCTTTTCTAAGATGGTGACTCTCTCATACATACCTTTCATTTCCTTTCTCATTTTTTTTCTTCTACCTCTTTTATTTGCCTTTTAAAGTATTTTATAAGCACTTCCAAGAAGCCTCTTTGGGTTTCATATCACTCTTTGAGATGTCTTCTGTGGATATTTTGTCCTCATCTCAGTTGGTGTTTTGGTCTGCTCTGTTACCATAGTAGCTTTCTATTGTCAAGATTCTTTTCTGTTTCTTGCTCATTTTTTTTGGAATTTCCCCTTTTTTTGCTTTCATGTTTTGAGCTCTGCTCCTGGGGTAAAGGAGGTACTACCCCAAGCTTCCTGAGCAGCTCTGAGCCTTGGCTTTGAGCATAGGAGCCCCTTGTGTTTTCAAAGGATACCTTTGCCTACTTTTTTCAGGAAAGATCCTAGTTTTCCAGAGTTTGCCTTTTGAGCTGGGAATGGAATCTGTCCCACCTTGCTTCTTTATTGAGCTAGTACTTAGGGTCTTAAGTTACAAATTTTCTGTGATTAAGACTTTCTCACAGGCCTTCCCAGAGTCTGTCTGAGCTGGGTTGAACACCCTTTTCACCCCAATGAGACTTACTTTTCTTGAAGTTTTTCCAGTTTATCTTGAGTTGGAAAGTTATTTCATTCCATCAAATTCTGTTCAGAGGCTTGGTTTTATATCATTTTTGAGGGAAATTCCACAACTATTTTAAAAAAATATTTTACCCCCCTCCCTATTACATGTAAGAATTTTTAACATTCATCTTTAAGAAATTTTGAATTAAGACATTTGCTCTTCTCTTTTTACCTATCCCTTCCCTGAGATGGTAAACAATTTTATATAGATTATACATTTTAAATCATGCAAAACATATTACTATATTAGTCATGTTGTAAAAGAAGACACAAACTCAAAGGTAAATGCCATGAACAAATACAGAAAGTGAAAAATAATATGCTTTAATTTATTTTCAGATTCCATCAGTTTTTTTCTTCTGAAAGGGGATAACATTTTTTATGTGTTTTTTTGAATTGTCTTTGATCATTAAATTGCTGAAAATAGTTATGTCATTCACAGTTGACCATACAATATTGTTGTTATTGTGTATAGTGTTCTGGTTTTGTTCACTTTACTTTGCATCAATTCGTTTAAATCTTTCCAGGTTTTTCCAGCCTGCTTATCATTTCTTGTATTATAGTAATATTCCACTACCATATCTTTTAAAAGCCATTTTCTGAAAGAAGATGAATAGCATCATGGTTAAGTTTAATATTTATAATAAGAAAAAATTTAACTTCTATGTATAATATCTTTGATTTGTGATAAAAATTTCTAAAAGAAACTAAATTATTATTCTGATCTGGAAAGAACTGTATAAGAATCGAATTTTCTGTCTCTGTGTCTCTTGATACACACACATATTGCATCATGCTAGACAAATCAGGTATAGTAAACAAACAGCAATTATGTTTATTTTCCTACTTTAGGACTGATAAATAACTGATAATCAACTTGGAAAACCTATTTTAAAATATCATGGTTATAGAATTCAAGCAATTAATTTGAATATCTGTCTTTTAATTTATGTTTATTTGGTTTATTTCCCATTTCCCAGGAAATTATGTTTCTTGTATCTTTAAATATTGCAGACTGTTACTAGAAAAATGAATCATGTTTCTTTAGGAAGTTTATAATAGAACCTTACAACCATGTAAATTACCAAAAATCAATACTCCATTAATATAATTAATCATAATTAATGTTGTTGCTAATAACAAACTATATTTTATGATTATATATGATACCACATGATGTTTTCTCTTTTCTGTTTTGAGTTTTCAAAGTCTGTACCAGTGGAGCAAAAGCTCTGATAGGTTATACCAAAGTGGAATGGGTTTGAATATTCACTTGACAGTAATTTGTATGACTGTTGTTCAAGGACTAGGCCTTGTTAAATTTGGGGAGGCTTTGCACAGTTAATAATAATTGGTTGCAGGATTATATATATATACATATTTAGTCATAACAACTTTTGAAGACCATATCTAAATTAAAGAAGGTTATGAATTTGGCCTCAATTAAATATCAAATCCTTGTCCAGAATCACTGGTTTACCAATAGGACTCACAAATTTATTCTTCTTTATCTTTTAATTTTCCAATTAATCTTATTTAGTTTCCACTGTCTGTATGCTGCTATATTATGACTAAAAAGGCTTCATGCAGTATTCTATAAAGCCCTCTTATTTCAGCTTGATACACAAACCCTGAAATGAAGGTATAATTCATAATATTAGTGTACATGATCATAAAAAATTGGTTCACTCAGATTATTTGTATGAACATATTTTATATTTTGGAAAGGTACTGTTTATTTCTATATGCAAAGTTCTGTGAAACAGTACAACACTGAGTTGCTAGAATCAATTACCAGACTAATAAATGCCACCTGAAATGGTTTTCTTTCAGAAAAAAGCAGCAGACCATCCCAAAAGAACTCCTTCTATATGGTTAGCAATGTACAAGGCCTTTGGGAGACCAATCCTACTGAGCAGCACATTCCGCTATCTGGCTGACCTATTGGGTTTTGCTGGACCTCTTTGTATTTCTGGAATAGTTCAGCGTGTAAATGACACTATGAATTCAACATATTCAACAGCTAGAGTAAGTTCATGGTGTATTATTGTCACGTTTTTCTTTGTTATTTTCTCTTTTGCATTTTCTAAAATGTTTGTTTGCAGAGAATTTAATGCATATGAAAGAAGAGGGATTAACATTTGTAAGGAGAAAATACCCTTTAGGTCCCTTTGAATGTTTGTGGTGGTAATTTTTCTTGGTTTAGAAATATATAAAAGCCTACGCCCTTATATGCACCCTTGCTTTTAGCTTAAACATTGGATTGGTTAATAAAAAGGATTTGTAAAATATTTACAATTCTATAGTAGGTATGATATAATATGGCCCTTCCATACTATCTTATGGATCAACTTCAAAATGAAGAGGCTGAGGAAGAATGCTAAGGACAATAAAAACGGGTTTTTTTTCACTCTCCTTATTGAATAGGAGAATTCAAAAAGGAAGAGTACTGATGTTGAAAGTAGTGTGTGCATATGTGTGTGTGTATGTGTGTGTGTGTGTGTGTGTGTGTGTGTGTGTGATGGTAATAGAAATGGAGAGAAGGCAAAACTATTGAACTCCCATTTTATTTGTTTTCTCTTACAAAGGCAATGATTTTTCTATTGGAAAGGACAAATTAAAAATAGCTAATAGAGTTAGTTAACTATGGCACATAATAAGAAAGCACCCACCTAGTTTTGATGAATTCATCAATAAACTATGCCTTGAAGAACTGACAAAACTAATGCATGTGATAATTGTAGTATTAGTAATCTTCAAAAATATCCTAGATATTGGGAGAAATTCACCAGGATTGGAGAAGGGTGAAGAAAGAGTTAGAGATCATGAAGAGCTAACATTTCTTTGTAAAGAATTTGTCAAGTGAGATGATCACCTTGTTACATTTTATAACAGGGTTACTAGACTGCTTATAGAAATAGTTTCCTAGATATTAGCAAAATATATGACAGTGTTCCTCATGCTACTCTAGTGGAAAAGATAGTGAGAAATGGGTTATATGATATGACAATTTAGAAATAGGACCTTGTTGAATGGTTGAATCCAAACACTCTTTGGAAGGAAGTCTTTAATAGAATATGCTGGGAATCTCTATTTAGCTCTGTGTTTAATGTTTTTAAATGACTGGGACAAAAGTATAGATAACATGAGCATCAAATTTATAAAATACGTAAATTGGATTGTCTCTAGTTGTTTCAGTCATGTTTATTACCCCATTTGAATGTTTTCTTGGTAAAGATAAAGAGTGGTTTTTCATTTCCTTCTCCAGGAAGGAGGAATGAGGAAACTGAAGCAAACAGAGTTTAAGTGACTTGCCCAAGTTCACACAGCTAGTTAATGTCTAAGGCCAGATTTGAATTCAGGTCTTCTTGACTTCAGTCCCAGGACTCTGTCCACTGTGCCAGCTAAAATCAGGAGGGATAGACAAAGCACTAAATGAGTCTCTGTGTCCAAAAAAGCTCTCAACAGGAAAAGAATCCCTTGGGAGGTAATGGGTTCTTACTTCCCCCATTCTCATCCTGATAGCAAATAATGAATAATGGATATGGGTTGTGTATCTGTTGAAATATATGGCTTTTGAGGAACTTTTGAACACTGAAATTATATAACTTTATTAATCAAAAATAATTTCAGGCTTGTAAATTTTGATGTTTGGCTGTGTGGTGGTACCATTAATAGAAATGGATTGTCATGTTGTATATCAACACTAGGAATTGTTTTTGATACTGCAATAATTGAGTTAACTCATAATCAATCATACTTGATTTTTAAAGCAAACATTACTTTGTGATTATTAGTTTAAGTCAGATTTATAAGGTTTTTTAAATAGATTTTCAAAAATCATTATTTCCCCTGACCTTGAGCATATTTTTCAGTTCACTCCTTTCTACTATTATATTACCCTCAAACTGATTTATTTCATTGCTCTAAATATAACCTATGATAATATATTTTCATCATTTATGCTCATCAGCAGGAAGGGTGCTATGTGTCTGAAATTCTAGTTATTGGGAGACTGAATAGAGATTTCTTAACTGCAGCAAGCTGTGCTTACCTGATGTCTGCAAGAAATTTAGTAACAATATAGTGAGCTTCAGGGAATGGGGAGCTACCATGTTGCCAAAGGAGAGGCAAAATGGAAATGGAGCAGGTTAAAGATCTTATGCTGATCACTCGTGAAATGAGTCCCATGAGTAGCCTTTCTTTTGGAGGCAAGATGGAGAAAAATTCAGTCTTTAAACACACATACACACACACACAAATGCACACGTACACATGCACACTAAACAACTCTTTGCTAGGATAACTGATTAAGGGTTTTTAGTCATCTTAATTGCACCACCACACTCCTGACCACTAAAATTTGAAAGGATAGAGATATTTTTGATTCACAGAATCATGTAATCTAAGAGACCTCAGAGGACATAATAAACCAAACCATCCCTATCCCATATTTATCTTAATGGTCAATCTAAATCATCATGTGCCCCACTTGTCACCATTGGTGGAAAATCCAAAATAATTTGTGGAAAATATATATTCCATCATATAGTGTTTTAAGATTTGAAAGGAAAAAGATTCCCAAGCAACTGAAATTCATCTTCTTATATTCATTAATTTTGATTATCTTGATTTAAATCTCTGTAGCTGATCTTATTTTTTAATAGCTGCTAGTATTATTTTTTGTAGCAAGTTCTATAATTTCAATTGGTCAACCAATTGATCAAATATTATGTTCAGATTACTGTGAGATTAAGGGAGATTAAGTTTAAATCAGAATTCTAACATATGCTAGTTTTGTTTACCTAGACAAGTTGCTGAAATTCTTAGTGCTCTAAGCATCTCTCTGAGACATTAAATTCTAGAGCCTATTGATGTCAGCAGGGAGAATTCTTCACTAAGAACTACCTATAGATGAAAGTATGAGCCTGGATTTTTTTGTGAAGCATTTATTTATTACATGCCTATTATGTTCAAGGCACTATGATTACAAAAATAAAATGGCAAATACTCTCTACCCTCAAGTATGTCCCATTCTATTAGGAAATTAAATGTACAAATAATTAATTTTGTTTATATTAAATTATATTTATATGGAATTTTATACAAATAATTTAATAAAATTTGATGAAAGAGAACATTACAACTAGGATGAACAGGGAAGGTTTCCTCTGGCACTTGAGATGTGTTGAAGAAAGTTGAAAAGAGGCTAAGAGAAAGAGGGAATGAAGGGACTACATTCTAAGTATGTGTAAAAACATAGATTCAAGAGATTGTGCCAAGGTCAAGGAATAACAAGTAGGCTAACAATTAAATTATAGAGTGTGAAATGGAGGATAATGAAATGTCTGAAAAGGCAAATTGGAGTCACACTATGAAGGTTCTTAAAGGAGTTTACCATGTTGAAGATTTTTTTTTCCTAGAGGTAATAAGGAATAAAAGAAAGTTATTAAGACAAGGAATGAAATGGTCAGACATGGATTTTGGGAAGATGTTTTGGCAGTTGTGGAGAATATGAAATACTTGTATTTATGAGGTCATTGTGTAATTTTAAAGAAATGTTCAAAAAAAATTTAAAGGATCTTAATTGAGAACTGGAAAGTACCTTTATTGGCCTTTGGAAATGAAGCATAATTTGTGATTACTTTTTTGGTTACATGTCTTGCATGTTTTTTTTTTTAATTCTCTAAATAATTTCATGGTTGTCACACCAGGAATATTAGCTTTTCTAATTTTTTTTTCTTTTTTATGTCAAGCCTTCAGGTTCACTTACCTCAAAGGAATTTCTTGAAAATGCTTATGTGTTAGCTGTTCTTCTATTCCTGGCCCTGATTCTACAGAGAACATTTTTACAGGCCTCCTACTATGTCACTATAGAAACTGGCATTAATCTTCGTGGAGCTTTGCTGGTAAATATGTTCTTTAATATATTCGTGTTTTCAAAATATATCCAATTATAATATTCTTGATTTTATATGATCTTTTTTCCTTTAAATTAAATAGTTTATGTCAACAATACTTCCAGGGAAGTGTGATAAAGATAAATAATAGAAATATTTGTTCTTTTGTACTCTTCATCACAGTTCATTTTGTGCCAAGAAATTATGACTTTGAGTATTTGGAGATGATATATACCATCCCATAATGTATATTAAGATCATGATTATAGGAATTCTATTTCATGGAAATCACATAGAAAAATATGAATAAAATCATGGCTTTTTCAGTCCAAAAAGCATGCTTAAAAAGAGATTTTTTGAATCCTGTACATCTCTTCATCTTAGCCTCCCCATTTAATAATGAATTAATCTTTATTAAGATTATAATTTTATGTGTTTTATTTCTTTCTTGTAGGCTATGATATACAATAAGATCCTGAGGCTTTCTACATCTAATTTGTCCATGGGTGAGATGACTCTGGGACAAATCAATAACTTGGTCGCCATAGAAACTAATCAACTCATGTGGTTTTTGTTCCTGTGTCCTAATCTATGGGCCATGCCTGTTCAGGTAGAGCATCAAAGTAAGGTTTTAAAAAAAGAAGTGGAAAGTCAGTTATCTTAATAAGAGCTTTTCAGGAAGTTGTCAAAAGAAACTCTTTGCTTTAGTATTAACGTTTTCTATACTGCAAGGGGAAACTGTGGAGGGTGAAAAATAAAATGACTGAGGAAAAAAAGATTCGATCTTCTGAGCATATTAATTTATTAAGCAATACATGGAAATTTCCTAAAAAACTTGCAGCAGATGGCCTCAGCTTAGACCTGGACCCCATATAGAGAGAAAACTCAGACCTTTATATGTTAAAAACAATTAAGTAAGATCAATTAATTAAAAGGAAACAATACAACATTAGGTAATCTGATTTCTAATTGGAGAAAAGATTAGGGATTTTCCAAATTGGGAAGGGAAAACCAAACAGGTGCAATTCCCTGAATTCAGAAAGGAAGTTTCCCTTTCTTCTCTCTGTGTCTGTAAACAGAGAAACATGGAAAAAATAATTGACTGATCACATGGGGTCAGCTGTCAGTTAAAATATATGATTTGTTTAAGATGTTTAATTATAGGAAAATTTCTTGCATCAATCTTGGATCAAACTGTGTTTCTGGTAAGCATAACCAAGGCTCTTTGTAATGGGTCACTCAGCAGCTGGTAGAGGTGGTCCAGCTTCCTGACTACTCAAACCTGGTTTCAAACGATAAAATAAGGTTTTCTACTAATTTCCACAATTGAATAAAGTTTTCTCATAGGACAGAAATTGGATATAACTGAATAGAAAGAGAACTGAGTTAGCTCCAAAATTGAGTCAGTGTAGGTCACTTAATTCCCATAATAAATTACTTGCTGTCCTAATCCCTTTAATTCCCTTAGAACAGAAATATAATCTTAAGTATGTAAGCCTTCCCTTGTCTTAGTCCAATGCTTCATTTTGGCTTGAGCATGACATAGGGCTACTGAAAATTGTGACAATGGAGAAAAGCTGTGATAAGTCTTACATAGAAATGATGCTTAAAATATCATCCTAGTGACTATGTGTCTGCCTTCTGAACAATCATTCAGTTAAGTTTGAAAAAAAAGATATCACTAAGCTGTAATGAATTTTTGGCAAAATCAGTTCTTAAAGACCATCTTTCAAATCAGGAATTGAAATGTATTAGTGGCTACAATGAAATGGATTCTTGAAATGTTGAAGTAGGAAATATTTAAGAAAATCTTGCTTGTTTAGAAGATATTAGATCTAAAAATTTGGAGTTGAAGAAATAACATTGAGTTGAAAGTACGAGGATTTTTTGTCTTGCCTCTGTCAATTAAATAAACTTGGGTAAATCACTCATTTTGTAAAAACAAGTAAAAAAATATGTAAAATGAGAACTTGGATGAATTTATCTCTAAGGTCATTTTCAACTTTTTCTGTGGATTCCCCAAAACCATGGCAACTAGATAACTAAATACAATATTTGTGTAGTAAAAGATTTTTCACGTCAAAAATTTTCAATATTTGTTATTATTATTATTATTTCATCATCATGGGTATTCCCTTTGCTAATACATATTGAAACTCTTTTACAACTTTATAAGTAATCTTTGACAATTTTTGTGACCAAAAGAACTTCATTGTCCAGAAGCCATCTGCTGATAAAACTTAAAAAACTAACTAGATTGGTCCTCAGCATATATATGTAGATATCTACACTTTATACATGTAGATATCTACATATACACACATACATGTATACATACATATGGATATGTATATACATATATGTATCTTTTTACAATGACTTGTTTTTGCATCTGTTTATAATCTATTCCTCCCACTAAAGAAATAAAAAAGAAAACTTTTGTTGTAAACATGTGTAGTACAAGTAAACAAATTCTCACATTTGATATGCCCCCAAATGTATGTTTCTCTTTGTATTTTGGATTTACTACCTCTCAGGCAGAAGATGAGTAATACATTTTATCTTTAGTCTTCTCTTCTTAAGGTTTATTATTGAAGTGACCAGCATTCAAATCTCTTTTTCAGGTTTTTTCCCCTTAGAATGTTGTTGTCATTTTATAAATTGTTATAATTCTATTCACTTCACTCTGTATCTTTCCATATCTTATTTGTAATAGATCAAGTTGAAACTATTAAAAATGATGCTTTCTTATTTTTAGCCTTTTAAAAACATGCCAATTTTAAATTTTGTTCTATCTCATATCTATGCAACATCCTGCAGGTCAATATGGTTAGAATATGAAATTGTATAAGGAGGCATAAAGTAGAATGACAGTCTGGAGCCAGTTTTCCCTGGTTGCCACTCCTCTCTGCATAAGAAGAACAAATGTTTATTGGCTAAAGAGATTTCTAGGTCTTTTCAGTTCTTCGTTGTTGACTGCTTAACATTGGTTAAGCTTCTGAGGAAAGTGGTGATAATCAATGCTAATGTTTATATCTTTTTCTATTTGCTATTTTAATAGGTCAAGTTGTAGCTATCTCAATTGTTTGTAGTATCTTTTTGCTTTTAGAATTTGTTGCAATTTGATGTTTATTTCAACTTTTTTCTTATTAACTGCACACAGAAAGCTCGTTCTTAAATCAGAATTCATGTAGTAGTAACAATTTACATGAAAAACTATTTACTTTCAAAACAAACTCAGTTAGAAGAATATTATATTTAGAGCCTTTAGACTCTCCTAATGAAAGAAAATATTCATTGTTAAGAAGAAGACTTCTTAACTGGTTTTTGTTGTTGCAAACTTGTAGCTGCTTTTTGCCTGTCAAATTTTAATTCTATATTCCATCATATTTCCCCCAACAATCCCATGCATTTGCTCATTGAAGTCACCAAGTCTCAAAATGCAAATTGACATGCTTAGAAGGATCATATCATTTTTTTACCTCTTTATCTTCTGTAATAAATATTGATTCATAAGCTATAATTATCTTCATAGTCTTTTTGCTTCTGCTCATCATGAGCCCTTTAAGAGCTTATGATCAGTTGTCACATGAATAATTTTCTTGTTTCTTTTGGATGCATGAGAAAACCAGCTTCAGCATTTCCTTTTTTTTTTTTTTATTTCTAAGATAATTTGTGAGCCATCAGGCTGTTTAACTGTTACTTTCTTTATTCTTTTGGTTGTATTTATCCTGACAGTATCAGAATTGGTATGCTTCAGTTCCTTTAATAATATACTAATTTGTTGATCTTTGGACAAAAGTTTATTAGAGTTTAATATCTTTTAGTCTGAATAGTATTAATAAGTAGTCTAAAAATTCTAATTCATGGAACTCTTTAGTCTTTTTTCCTTCATTCTTATCATGATTACTTTAACATAAAGAGACCACACAAAACTTAAGTCCATTTTGTATTTTCTTTGTTATTACCACAGCCAAGTGACTTATCACTTAGTGATCAATTTATTGATTATGAGCCTCTTTTGATTGTTTGTCCTTAGACAGTAGACTCAGTCTGATATTGAGACTTGAAGCCTATGTGTCAAAGTTTGTTGTCCCCTAGAATAATTTTCAAGACCCAAAGCACCTCTTATCTCATAGAGGCATTGGAGTGATTTTTTGTGGAGCCACCTTTAATTATTGCCACGGAAGTCTTTTCTCTCTCTCTCTCTCTCTCTCTCTCTCTCTCTCTCTCTCTCTCTTTCTATGCAATATATATGTATATATATGTACATATAATATTAGCAATATATAATAACATTCACATGTTTAATTTTATGAGATTGAATATTTGATAAATATTCAGGCATTGGGATAGGAAATTAAATTTAATGGTTGCAGGGTTGGAAGGAGGAAGGCCATAGAGCTAAGAGAATTAGTTGAGTATCTAGAAATATCCTCAGTTAATTCTAAGGGTAAGTAGGAAGTATCTCAAAAGCATTTCAGGGGAGGACTGAATACAAACATCTCCTATTTTTAATTTTATAATTTAAGAATTGTACTAGTTGTTAATATAGAGAAAGCTTTCTCAAATTATATATTGTGTTTCCCAGGGGAATAAATGTTAAGCATTACTGAGACTATTATTTTAGAACCAAAGCATTTGTTAATAGATGTTGCCAAACATCGACTAAATGGACTCCTTCCCCTTTTATTACATATTGTTCATCATTTATGTTCTGGTGCCACCAGCTTTTAATATCTAATATGATTCAGATAAAAAGAATATTAGTGAAGATCTCCAGTCTTTCAGTGGGTGACAGCAACTTCAAGGAAAAAAATGCAGATGTAACATTTCCAACACTTTAGACATTGATATAGGTCAAGTCAGGAAACTGAGTATCCTCAGCAGCTTTGTGAGATAAAATTATATGGAATAGAAGAATGATAGATTGCCAAACGAAGAATGAATTCTTTCATGTATATTTTCCCAAATAAATCATCATAATTTGAACTGTTGAAAAGGGAGTTGATTTCCTAATACCTGATTCTTTTTATTTACTTATTATGTAGTTAAAGAGTATTAAGTTTTCCATTTAAAACAAATCCCATAGGAGTTTTCCTTCTACTTCTTCATCTTTACATGTGTTTTTCTCCTTAGATCATAATGGGAGTGATTCTGCTTTATAACTTACTTGGATTAAGTGCGCTGGTCGGTGCAGCTGTCATAGTGTTGCTTGCGCCAATTCAGTACTTCATAGCTACAAAGTTGGCAGAGGCTCAGAAGAGCACTCTGGTAAGTTCCATCATTTGGCTCCTTTCTTAGGAAAATCTCGTGCTGCTATTTATTTTCAAATATAGGAAATTGATACATATCACTTGGGATATCTTGGAAGGATATTGCTCATGTATTTAATCTTGATTCTTAAATTTTTGTGTTATCAAGACAGAAAACATGAATTTCTCATGTTCCAAAGATAATTTAAAAAAAGAATTAGTAAAACAGGACTTGAAACTCTTAGGTTTGCAAATCCTACACGAACAGATTTTGATACTATTTATTACTCTGAAATTATAAAACTTTGAACCCCATTCTAAAATACAATGCCCAAGGAATTAACATTAATGTAATATTCTTATGGCTTTTTGATGAATGGAATGAAAAAATAACAAAGAACAAGAAAAGGGTCAGTTTTGATGCTTCTGAAAAGTAAATTTCCCAAGAGTAGAATCATAACGTGATGAGATATGGAACTTAAGAGAAAGATTTCAGTGGCAGTTGTTTTGGTTAAATATGCTCCTGGTCAGCCTAGCAAGGAAAAAAAAATCCTTGACCTTCTTTAGCTCTACTGGAAACATTTATTATTTTAGTACGAATTGGCCCATTTTGAAGGAATATTTGAGAATTATGAAATTGTTGACAACACATTTAGAAATAAAGTTTGATTAAATATGAGGAAGTGATCTCCATTAATCTTGTAACATTTAGCATGACTTTTGCTGCTGAAAGAACTGTTTCTTGTGATCAATTTTTTGACTAGTCTATTGCGTGCATATTTTATTTTTCCTGTACTCTATACAATGCATCTTTGTGACTCCATATGATTAAAGTGTCATATGATTAAATTATGCTTCAAAACACAGGCACACTACTTCTTGCATAAAGGTGAGACCTTAGAATAGCTTTATGATATTTGAGGTATTCAATCCACTCAAAACATACATCACAAGTCCCTTTCAATATTAGCCAGAAAACATTTTTTTCTAAGCAAAAACTTTTCATAATTTACTACAGAAATAAAAATAGCAACATTACATAGCTTTTGTAAACCTATGAAATACTTTGCCAATAGTACTCATCTATTTGTGGGAAATGTGGAAACACAAAGGAATCACATTTGGGAACACATGTCAAAGGAATATGTGTAGCCAAGGCACTAGTGTGGAGAGGCAACTAATGCCTTTTACTGATATCATCATGTTACTTGCTATGTTCTATTTCTAGATGAGCCAGCCATTATTTCTTCCTATATGGTGTCCTGGGATCTCTGTCTAATATCCTCACCTCTTTCCCTACTTGTCTAGGAGTCTTCTATTCTTATCTTCAAGGAATATGTTATAAAGTTGATTTGAGGATGTTTTTCTTACTTATTGCCCATGGCATGTTTTGTACTATTTTCCCTTTAAAATTTTCCATTTATAGCTCTGAAAAAAAAGGTAAATAACTTGCCTCAACAAGATAGAACAAATGCACTTTTTTGTGACTCTATATTGTCCAGCAGTCTTCTTATATTAGTACTAGTGTTCCATCAAAGGATCAAGACAGAAATTTTTTGAGGTATAGGATTTTTTAGAAATCATATCATCCAACACATGGTTTTACAGATAAAGACACTTAAGTGCAGAAAAAAAGGAGCGTCTGTCCCCATGTCACATAGCTGATTGTTGGACAGGGCAAGCCAGAATAGCACTTAAGTCTTCTAATTCTCAGTCCAGAGTTCTCTCTAAGATACATCACTATCTTATTCTTTCATTTAAACTATTTTCACATTTTCTTGTTTCATTATTTTGCAGGATTATTCTACTGAAAGGTTGAAGAAAACAAATGAGATACTAAAAGGCATCAAACTTTTAAAGTTGTATGCTTGGGAACACATATTTTGCAAAAGCGTAGAAGAAACAAGAATGAAGGAACTTACCAGTCTCAAAACCTTTGCACTTTATACATCACTTTCCAGTAAGTTTATAAGATTAAAAGTGGACTAGATATGAGAGGTGATCTCCTCTATCTTCCTTAATTTACAGCTGAGGAAACTTGAGTTCTAGCAGTGAAGTGATTATTTAAGGTTACATAGGTATTAAATAGCAAAGTCTGGAATCGAAAGTGGGTCTGCTTGACTCAGGTCTCCATCAATTATCGCTTTATCTCTTGTACCCAGAATACTGTGTACTGAAAAATTACTGAAAAAAAGTACTGAAAATTGTTTGTTATACATTTGATTTAAATTTGTAGTTATGAAACTTTTGAGATTCATGTGAAAGAATGGTAAGTGAATGTTCAATGAGACATCTAAGCCTAGAGAAAGATAGAGTTTTTAGTAATATTTAGTAAATATGTTCTACTTAATTCACTTTTTATTGAGAGAATTTCAATTAGTATCCAATTCAAGAACATTATTTTATTTTATCATTATTATTATTATTATTATTATTTACTGAGGCAATTGGGATTATTAAATGACTTGCCCAGGATCACCCAGCTATGTCAAGGACATAATTTTAAAACATTTTATTATTGAGGGGCAGCTAGGTGGCACAGTGGATAGAGCACCAGTCTTAAAGTCAGGAAGACCTGAGTTCAAATTTGACCTCAGACACTTAACATTCCCTAGCTGTGTGACCTTGGGCAAGTCACTTAACCCCAATTGCCTCAGCAAAAAAAAACCACCAAAAAACATTTTATTATTATACTGATTCCAAATCAACCTTCTATTACTTCTATGTGTATTCTTTTCTTTTTAAATTTTGCAAAAAAAAATATAAACTACGAAGTCTTTTTAAAATATAAACTACGAAGTCTTTTTACTTTTTCCTACTTCATCATGTTGCTCTCTAAGAATTTTTATTTTCAAATCAGAAGAAACTTATCCCAATCACTTCTCAGCCACTTTTCCTATACTGTAGGACACTGAAAGTTCAGGAAATGTACACTTTTAATTTAAGCCAAACAAATATGCAACAAAATTATACCTTAGATAAAGAAGCCAGATAAAGAAAAATGACCAATATCATTTAATACCAATGCTATTGTCATTTTAGACAAGTACTACTCAAAATCAAGAATAGTCTAGATCTCAAAGAGAAGTTCAGATAAGTCTGCTTACTTCCTAGTAGGATTTTGTTGTGCTTATTCCTTAGATTGTTAAATATCACATAGACCAGATAAGACTTGGAGCTGAATGAGACTTTATAAATCTCTTAAATATTTGAAATAACCATTTCAGTGATGAACTGGTAGCCACATTCATAACATCATTAGATAAATGGTTTCATCTAACTGCATCTGGAATCTTAATGAAAAGATGCTATCTTGTGGCTCATCTGATTACCTACAGGATCAAATATTCAATCCTCAATTTTGTATCTGAAACCACCTCAATCTGGCTTCTTCTTATGTTTCTCAGCTTCTATGTCATTTTACTCCACTATACTATGATCAGTCACACCAACCTTTTTGTTGTTCCTTTCACAGAAAATTCCATATCTCAACTCCATGCCTGTTAATTAGCTGTTCTCCAAGCCTGGAATGCTCTCCCTTTTTACTCCTCCTTTTATTCTGTGGCTTCTTTCAAGATTAGGTTCAAATTTCACCCTCTGTAGAAGGTTTTTCTGCTTCTTCCCTCTTTCCCTAATTCCCCACATTCCATTGTTAGTACTTCTCTGGGCTTACCTTTAATTTAACCTGGATGTAGATTTATTTACATACTTTTAAACATTTATTTACATATTATTTATTATATTTATATAATATATAACTATATGTTTTATGTTATTTATTCTATATATGTTAGTTAATAAATATATAAAATGTGTGATATTATATAAATATTACATTTAATTACATACATATTTACAGTTGTTTTCATGTTGCATACCTCATTGGAATGTGAGCTTCTTGAGGGCAGGAACTGTTTTTGTTTCAGCACAGTGTCTGATACATAGTACACACTTAATAAATGGTTGTTATTTTGTCTTGATTTGTTTTGAAGCATCCAGGGCTTGTCATAAGCAAAATTGTGAGTTGCATATTCACTACCACTGTAAATCCTCAAGCAAGTAGTAATTGTTCATATACTGTATGTTCAGAAATGTACTAGAGACTATGGGATGGGAGAATAGAAGAAGGTATGACAGAATTATCTTCCCTCAGAGAATTTATATTCTCTTTAAATAAGATTAATAAAAGTGGAACAAGAATAACACATTCTAGGAGTTACCATAAATTTCACAGAAAGAGGGGTGAAGTATTCATGGGTGAAATACACTAGTCCTTTAAGGAAGAATATCATGTGGAAAAGCATAAAGGAAAAGGAAGACTATTCACAATGACAGATTATATTGAGAGGAGAGGAGAGGCTCCTCAAATTGAGAAAAATCAAAGAAGTAGGACACAGATTACGGGAAAAACTGATAAGATGGAGGACACTGACCTGCCTACAGAATATTAGGAAGTAGTGGGAAAGAAAATTAGGTAAGAAGGAAAAACATTATGGACATTTTCTGTGAAGTTTAGATTTGTTACATTAGATAATAAGAAAATAAATAATACAATCTCTTTTTAATAGATAATCTTTAATAGAGAATAACTTTAAAGATAGTAACTCTGGGCACTGAAAAACCATAAGGCAGATATTTTGAGGTAGGTAGAATTTTCAGTGCCTTCCAATTTATCTCATATTCCCTTAATCATCTATTAGCAAAAATTCTTGAGGGGACTGCCCTTATATATTATGATTTGAACAGTGCCAAATTTTCTAAATATCCTCCCATGACAACATCTTCTGCTTCCTACCTCACTGGAAATACCTATCATTTGAGTGACATACTCCTTTGGGTCAGACTGGAGGGTCAGACTTAGAGGAGGAAAAAGGGTAGCATGGCTATCTCTGAATATGTTAGTCTAGTCTTTTAAATTAACTTAGCAAAATTAGAACTATGTTCTCCTGGAAAGAACAATGAATCTGGCAGCAAAAAAATCTTGATTTGAATCTTAATTCTATTGTTTCTTAGTATATGACCATGGGCAAATTCTCTGAAGCACTTCCTTTATGCCTCAGTTTTCTCCTTTAAAATAATGATAGTAATAATTTCACTGCCTATCTCATAGAATTACTGCAAGGAACATAGATTGTTGTTTATTTGTCCAATTGCAGCTAACTTTTTGCAACCCTATATGGGGTTTTCTTGGTAATGATACTGGTATGGTTTGCTATTTCCTTTCTCCAGTGAATTAAGGTACATAGAAGTTTAGTGACTCACCTCGCTCACCAACTAGTAATTATCTGAGGCCATATTTGAATTCAAGTCTTCCAGGCTTTGGGCTTTATTCACTGAGCCATCTAGCTGCCTCCAAGGAACATATATAGTATGTCCTAAAAATGTAAAGTCCAATATAAGAAAAAGTTATTATCAAATTAGTAAATCAGAATTTACATTTGTGTAATGTTTTGAAGTTTGTATAAGATTTTCCATGCATTTGATTCTCAAAAGAGCCCTAGAAAGTAAGTACCATAATATTATTATTATTATTTCCATTTTAAAGATGAAGAAATTGAAACTTGGAGTAAAGAAATGACTTGTCCGTGATTACTTAATAAGAAAAGACTTGCTAGAAGTACAATGGGTCTTTTTTTGAACTTTTAAGTCTGACATTCTTTTCACTGTAATTATATAATTTCACCTTTGAAAGCAGAGCAGGATACTGGGGGAGTTAGGTTTTAGGGCAGGGGTTTGGGTTTGTGTTGAAAGGAGAGAAAAGATTAGATGGAGGAAGTACCTCAGGGTTAGCTTATGGGCTGCAGAGGAAAAAGAGAGTACTGAATAGAGTGAGGTATCTAGATAAACTTTATCTACTTAATTGTTTTGAATAGGGATATCCTTATGAATTCCAAACTGACCTTGGTGCTAGTCTATGCCAATTTATTTCTAGACTTCCTGGAAGATACAAACACATACATACAACCACTCATCTCTCTACTCACATACACATAGAAACACACACACACACACACATACACACACATATATTTCATCATTAGAAACGAAGTATTCACTTAGATGGGAAGTGATGCTAGTTTCTCTTTATTCTAAGAGAAAGCATAGAAAAGTGATGAAACAGACTTTAAGGATAGATGTAAGAATATATTATAGAAGACTATAAAACTGCAGAATGGAGAGTCAAATATGGAAGTTGCAAGATTTTTTTTCAAATTATTTTTCTTCTACATTTTGAATTATGTTCTGTCTACACCAGTATCCTTGAAACTGAACAATCAATTGTTACTCTATATTTGATAGATACTTTTATTAGATTATTCTCTTTTCCTAGCTGGAGGAGCTAGCCTACATTCCTGATGGCTGAGATGATAGATATCTGGGAGAAAGGGCAAAGTTCCTTTGCCTTATTCCATAAAAGAATTTCCAATTCTCCATTGCCAAGTAGCCTCGTGCAGAATTTATATATAGAATACTTCATTACTCAACAACTGAATCAAAAAAAAAAAAAAAGCAAAGCTATACCTTTTTATTAAGTTTGAGATAACTTCAGGTTGTTCCAATGGGAAAAATTTTAATTTGAGCTTGAAAGAATAAGAAGTAATTTATTGAAATGAATTAAAAGACAAATATTTTGATTTTATTTTTTTGATTTTTTGATTTTATTTTTTTATAAATCTTTTTATTTACAAAACATATGAGTGATTTTTCTACATTGATCTTTGCAAAAACTTTTTTTCCCAAGCTTTTCCCCTCCTTCCCTCCACTCCCCACCCCTAGATGACAGGTAATCTAATACATGCTAAATAGGATAAATTATATGACAAATACAATACATGTATACATATCTATGCAGTTATCTTACTGCACAAGAAAAATCAGATCTAGAAAGAGAAGAAGAAAAAACAACCTAAGAAGGAAAAGAAAATGCATGGAAATATTCACAGAAAGCGTTAAAATGCTGTGTTGTGGTTCACACTCAATTCCCACAGGCCTCTCTCTGGATGTATATGACTATCTTCATCGCTGAACAATAGGAACTGGTTTGAATCACATCATTGTTGAAGAGAACCATGTCCATCAAAATTAATCATCGTATAGTCTTGTTGCTGTGTATAATGTTCTCCTGGTTCTGCTGATTTCACTCAGCATCAGTTCATGCAAGTCTCTCCAGGCCTCTCTGAAATCCTCCTGTTGGTCGTTTCTTACAGAACAATAATATTCCATAACATTCATATACCATAATTTATTCAGCCATTCTCCAATTGATGGGCATCCTTTCAATTTCCAATTTCTTGCCACTACAAAAAGGGCTGCCACAAACATTTTTGCGCATGTAGGTCCCTTTCCCTCCTTTAAAATCTCTTTGGGATATAGGCCCAATAGAAACACTGCTGGAAGACAAAAAATATTAAGATTAAGGTAGTAGTAGCCATGATAATCCTAAAAGAATAAAAGAGCAGAATTTAAGATGTGGCCCCTGCCTAAAACATGTCCCCATGATCATTGAGTCAATTTGACATTGTAATGAGATTTTTAGATCTCTTTTAGTCCTAGTTTGGGTTAAGTGAATATTGATTCACTTCAGGAATTCAATACTTATTTCTTTGACTCTGCTATCTAGGAGTTAAAAAGAAAGGTTGTTCATTGTTAAAAAAATGTCACAAACTAAGTTACAAATGAGGTATAATGAAGACAGCAGCATAATGACATAAAAATGCAATCTAGAAAACTTAAATTCTAGTTCCATATCTTTGATTATTTGTATAATTTATCATCTCATGAGTCTTTTCTTCTAAGACTTCAATGTTATTATTATGGGAAATAGTCATGTTACCTTGTTACCTTAGATGTTTTTAAAAATCCTACTTTTGAAAAGTATAACTGGAATTGCTGTCAGTAATTGAGGACAAAATATGAAATGCATCTTCCTCCTACTTTTAATTTTAAATAATGCATTTCTCATAGGCAAACAGAATAAGCATCTGAACAATTTTCTAGGCTACTTGGAAGTGTTGTGTGAATAACTGCTTTCATTATGTGAAAAGTCTCAATAAAAAGAACAACAACAACAAAAAAACAAAATTAGAAATGATGTGAAAACTTTGCCCCAATTTATGCAACATACCTTCTTGTTAAAGTCTTCATTTTAATTATTTGAACTAATCAAATACACTTCCTTTCCATGAGAACAGAAAATAATCCAGGTTATGTAATATTATATATAGTGTGTCATATCCTTCTTAAAGATGCATAGTTGTTTAGTTCACCTTCCTTTTGCATTTTACTAACAAAAGATTATTTGTTTTCTAAACTATCATTTACAGTGCTTCAAATATTATTTTATTAAGATATAATATTGCAATCATAGGAGAATAATGTCCTATTATAGTACCCATGTGGGAGTTTGGATGATTGTGAATAGGAAGCCCCAATTAGGGAAAGTTTGTGGAATGATATTTAACTTTGTTCCTTGTGTCTTCTGGGAACAATTAAAATAATATTAAATTATTAATTTAACTTTAGAAAATAACAGTTCAAAGATTCTAATATATACACATATATTTTATTTCCTTCTACAGTTTTTATGAATGCAGCGATCCCCATAGCAGCGGTTCTTGCAGTAAGTAAACTTTTTTTTAAATTTTAGAAAATACATAATAAATAAATGCCAATATTTGTAGAAATTACTTAGGAAGAAGTAAGTGGCAGGCAATGAACCTATATCAATCCTCTTGTCTCTTTCCCTTCTTGCTTTAAAAGTTATATGTTATCAGTTCTGCAACCATCTGATTGTAAATATAATTTTGATTGTAATTCATTTCAAGTAAAAAGTAAAAGTGAACAACTTATTATTTATAGAAATAGAAGTAGCTTTTTGCATATTGGCATGTTGGTATTCTCAATGATGAGACCATATTTAAAAGAAACATTAAAATACATATTCTTGTTTCCCTGGAAAATTTACTATTACTAATAGAGTGATTACACTCTAAATTACAAATTCAATTCAGTAAACATTTCTAAAGCTCCTATTTGTTTAAATGAGATGAACTTGGCTGAATTTATCTTGTTTTTTTTTCTTTTCTGCTTTTAGCATTATTAGATAATATATGAAAAAATTTAGACTTTTGATATGTGACTAATTTTTTGTTGTTGTTGAGTCTTTCGGAGGCAATTCCTAATGGAATCTTTGTAATTCTGTAGACTTTTGTGACTCATGCTTATACAAGTAAAAAACTCTTAAAACCAGCAGAGGCCTTCGCTTCCTTGTCACTCTTTCATATCCTGGTCACACCTCTCTTCCTGCTCTCCACAGTGGTCAGATTTGCAGTTAAAGCCATTATCAGGTATGTCTTTTTTGAAAACTTCAAGATTATGTTTTTCTTTGGTCCTTTAGAAATGTTATATGTGCCTTAGTCTATGAAAACTATTCACTTAACTTATGGTCTATTTGGACACAGAATGATATTTAAATATGAAGAACAATTTTAAGTATAGACATTCCTTCTGTTTTTAATATTTGGGAATAATTCTTGAGGTTTTTTTTTTTTTTGCAGTTTTGTAGTTATATGTGTCTCAAATATGTATAATTCTTCCTTATCTCCCCCTCCCTTTTACTTACTCTCACATAATGGAATCAATTAATTAGCATTATGAAATATTATTGCCAAAGTAATCTACAATAATTTTATGAGTTTTTATAAGAATTTCATGCTAGTAGTTGTGCATTTGGATGGGTGTATTCAGAATACATCAGGAGCGTTTACTCCAAGCATGTGAAGACTTTCTTTTTTTTTTTTTTTGCAAATAAAAAGTTTTAATAAAAAAAAGAAATGTCACAGTTGATGAATGCTAACATATTAGATTTACTAGATTAAATTTATCTTCTAAAAGTACTTCTTGCAAATTTCATTTCTCTCCATAGTTTTAGCCAGTACTAGTCAAAGGGGAAAAAACAAACAAAAAAAACCAAACAAACAAACAAATAAAAAACAATTATATGGACTACTTTCCATTGTTATTTAATTGTACTAAATATAGAAATATAAATTGTACTAAATATGCAGTTTGGAAAAGGCCAGATAGATTCTTTGGATGGGCACAAGCATTCTTTGGCAATTTCACCTATGGCATATCTAGACTAGGGTTTCTAAAAAATAGAATAATAATTTTGTATTCACAGTGGCATGAGAAGAAAGAATTTCTTTTGAAAATGTTAAGCAAGTTCCTTGTTCAAAATTGCTTTCATAGTATGAATCTCAGTTTTCAAGTTTACTTTGTCTAGTTAATCTTTTGCCTGCAAACAAAACATTTTCACCATCTACCATCTTTAGAACAACTGCAAAGTTCTCAAAAGTGACATCTAGGAGGTAGAGTGTAAATTCAATCACCCTTGGTAAACTGTCTGCAATTTCCATTAATTACCTAGCCATATCTACTCATTTTTTTCTTTCTTCCTTCCCTCCTTCCCCACCCCTAGGGTGCATTGAAGTAGTTCTATAATTCTTCCCCAATACAATTTACTGTCACCTTTTCTCCCATATATTTTGCAAATGGCCAGAAAATCCAGTAGCAACAAAGGCTCCGGGTCAAAGGCGAGCATGTTGAGTCCGACTTATAGAGGTGGCCTGAGTACTGGCACATGTGAAGACTTTCCTTGGCAGAATGGACAGATGAAAACAGTTTGTTTCAACAACCAGGAAGGCAACTAAAACAGGCACTTTGAAGTGCTTAGAATTTATTCAGAAATTAAAGATGTTAAGGTCATCCAGTCCATCTGGGGGTTATTACCAGTCTTCTTGACTTTTGTCTTGCCTCTTTATTCTAGAAGAGAGAGTTAAGGATGATGATTTTTGTAACTCTGCCTTACTTAAATCCAATTCATGAGTGAGGCAAGATATCGCCCTGTGATGTCATTGTTCTTCTTTGAGAAAGAATGAACAGCAATTAGCAGTTAAGGAAAATAAAAATGTTCTGATAGTCTTTTGATCTCTGTTCTGAAAAAATTTACATTCTCCTAGGAGAAGAAAACAAATTCACAGATAAATTAATATATGTGTATATATTGATATATGTACATATTTATATATAAAATAAATATATATAAATTATATAACTATATAAATGTAAATGTATATAAACATGCACCCTCTTTTCTTGAGGAGGGGAACTGACAGCTATGATAATCAGGAAAAGCTTTTGAAGGAGGGAATATTTGAGCTGAGCCTCAAAGGGATTTGGAGATTCCAAGTAGAAGAAGTGAAGACAGAAATCATCCCAGGTATAAGATATAATCTGTATAAAGGTGTAGAGACAGGAATGAAATTTTGCATACAGGAAATAGCAAGTTGGCCAGTTTGATTAACGCATAGTATGTATGAGAGAGAATAGTATGTAATCCACCCAGAAAGACAGGCTGGAGCTAGATAATAAAAGGTTTGAAATTCCAGTCAGTTTGTACTTTGTCTTAATGGCAATGGGGAGGTATTGGACCTTCTTGACCAAAGGCATAATGGGATTTTAGGAATAATTGGCTAAATTTTTTGAGGAATATGAAAGATTTGTCCTCATTTATTGGAATTATAAAAATCTGTTTTAATGCTTTTAAAAATTATGTTCTAATATCTATATAATATCTAAAGAGCATAAATACACTGATTTTCTACTGTAATATTTGTGCCTACATTATATTGATGTGGCTCATGGATGACATGAATAGATATGACCTGAGGTCTGACCCACTTTTGCAGAGAGGAGGGTATCTAAGAGCCTTGTCTGCATTGCCAACATACCAGATGGGAGAAAAGCTAGGTGGGATCCAGTAATGCCCTCCAGATAGATGATGCTCTTTGAATATCAAGCTATAATTACACTTATTGCTTCCACTTCTTCCTTTCTCCAGTATTTTTAATCTAAGGCTTTTAGGAACAAAAAGCACTTCCTTAGTTTCTTTTAAAGGGAAAGAATAATCCTTAGCTTATTTATCTCTTCCCTACCAAACACTGGTTACATCAAAGATCATCACAAATAACATATGGAGTAAATCCCAAAGTAAAACAGCAAATAGAAATAAGAGAAGTTACACAGAACAGATATAACCCAAGATCATACATATGTGAATGGACTCTTCAGCTGCAAGTAAGATAAGATCTCTGCTCAACCAAGGACACAAAAATTTCACCCAGAGGAAATCTTTTCTCTGCCAGTCTCTAAACTTTCAAATGAATCCAGGAACACAATGAAGTTAGCTTCCCATGAATATCTGCCATTCCAGCATTTTCTTCTCTCTCTGTCATTTCTCTGTAGTATCCTTTGTCCAATATCATGTGTCCCTATCCAGATTTTCTGGAAGCAACTAAGTCCCTTCTGCAGATCCTCAACATTATGGTCATCATTCTCTCTGTCAATAAAGGCTCAAAGGCCTGGAGAGACTTACATGAACTGATGCTGAGTGAAATGAGCAGAACCAGGAGATCATTATATACGGCAACAACAATACTATATGACGATCAATTCTGATGGACATGGCTCTCTTCAACAATGAAATGTTTCAAACCACTTCCAATTGTTCACTGAAGGAAGCTATATACACCCAGAGAGAGGGATGTGAAATATGGACCACAACATAACATTCTCATACTCTTGACTGATGTTTGCTTACATTGTGTTTCCTTTATCTGATATGTCTTTCGTGTAGATAAGATTTTTCTTGCACAACAATGATAAGTTTGAAAATATGTATACATATATTCGATTTGTCAAGTATTTTGACATAATTAACATGTAGTGGATATCCTGCCATCTAGGGGAGGGGTGGGGAGTTGGGGGGAAAATTTGTAACAGAAAGCTATGTAAGGGTTAATGTTGAAGAATTACCCATACATATGTTTTGCAAATAAAATAAAAGGGAAAAAATAAATAAAGGCTCAAGAATCTCCCTCCATACACAGCCTTCAGCAAAAGGCCATCCCTCTCTGCTTTGGTGACTAACTTTCACACTGGAAGGATCTGAATTTAGAATTTTGGTAATCTGTGTAACAGAAAGTTTTGTAAGGGTCAATGTTGAAGAATTACCCATACATACGTTTTGCAAACAAAAAGTTTTAATAAAAAAAAGTACTAGTTCTGCTATAACAGATGTCTTTAGGCAAGGGAGTAATAACTTCCATTCTAAAGTTCTATTTATATTTTTTTTAATTTAAAAGAGCCTTCATAGAGATCAAGTTAAACCTCCTCCTTTAATAGATAAACTGAGACTCAAGTAGGTAAAGCAGATTAACTAAGGTTTCTAGGATCTCTGTTATAGCAGAACTAGTACTTTTTTTTAAATTAAAACTTTTTATTTGCAAAACATATGTACGGGTAATTCTTCAACAATGACGCTTACAAAGCTTTCTGTTACAAAATTTTTCCCCCCTACTCCCCACCCCTCTCCTAGATGGCAGGATATCCACTACATGTTAATTATGTCAAAATACTTGACAAATCGAATATATGTATACATATTTCCACACTTATTGTTGTTGTGCAAGAAAAATCGTATCTATAAGAAAGAAGAATCAGAAAAAAGGAAACACAATGCAAGCAAACATCAATAGAGAGCATGAAAATGTTATGTTGTGGTCCACATTTCACACCCCTCTCTCTGGGTGTGTATGGCTTTCTTCAGTGAACAATTGGAACTGGTTTGAAACATTTCATTGTTGAAGAGAGCCATGTCCATCAGAATTGATCATCATATAGTACTGTTGTTGCTGTGTATAATGATCTCCTGGTTCTGTTCATTTCATTCAGCATCAAGAACTAGTACTTTAAAACAAATTTCCTGACTTTGTATATGAGTGCTCATTCACCTACTCTAATGGAAGTTGCTCTCTATGAACCAATTAAAGATTCAAGATATAAAATCATCACAATTAATTTCTCAGTAATGTGAAGTTAACCATGATATATTATCTTTAGAGATAATACAGTGCAAAGCCCTTATAGATGAAGAAACTGAAGTTTACAGAAGCAAAGTGATTTAACTGAAATTATATGGGCAATAAGAAGTTGAAAGAGGTTTGAATTTAGATTCTCTGACTTTGGGTCTAGTTGTGTTTTTCTGCCCCTTTAGGTTAAATTTAGAGCTCAGGTCTTGCAAACCCTTCATGCATTGATTTCCCCTATTCATTGTTTCCTTCTTTCACTCTTGTTGTTCAGTCATTTCAGTCCTGTGCAACTAACTTTTCATGATCTCATTTTAGGGATTCTCTTGACAAAAATAATGAAGTGGCTTGCCAATTCTTTCCTCAGGTCCTTTTACAGATGAGGAAACTGAGGTAAAACAAGATTAAGATATTTTCTCAGTTACTAATTTACAATTAGTAACTGAGGCTGGATTTGAATGCAGGTCCATTCCAGATACATTGCTCTATTCATCATGCTACCCTATCTTTTTTTGCTCTATCTTCTGAAAAAAACATGGAGATTACTCACTGATTTTTATAGCAATACTTGAAAATTAGGTCTTATTCTAACAAGGAGCTATTTCAAACAATAAAACTAGTAACTCATAAAGCATCTGCTATTTTGGTCTTTTTTTCATTTTCTTCATTAAAATTGGTTCCTTTAATAGTTATATTTTAAATTCAAAATATTATCATGTTTAGCAACAGAGATAGAAAAATGATAACATAAAAAGGCTGATTTCAGCCAAATTGCATATATTAAGAGGATAGGATAACAGAGAATGGGTAAGCTATTTTTTTTATATTTGGGAATTCCTAAAACCTCTGCAAACAATTCTAATTTAGCAGGTACTGAAAAATGAGAACATTCATTCAAGAATGATATACTTTATTTCATTTTCCCATTGCTACAGTGGCGTGAAAAGGTACTTGCCAGCTTGATAAAGATCAGTCTGGTTTAAAGGCTCTGCTCCAGACACCTCAAATCTTCCACATAATAAGATGTCTGCTTATGTTAGTTCATAGACTTAGGCAAGCCAACCCAACTTTCACTGTGTATTCATTCTGGGAACCCAAACTAGAGACACCCCAAAAATTGATGTATTTTGCCAAATTGGCCAGAATCTGTCTGCATTTTCAGCTGTGCTTAGGGGAGCTATGAGCAGTCTTTGATGCCAGTTGGCCTATCGCAATTTGGACAGTATCATTATAATCAGGGAAACTAGTCAGCCGATTTCAGACTATCCTATATAGGATTGAAGAAATAGCAATATTTGATTTTAAAACTTGTTTGATTAGCTTATACAAACGATCCCTATTGAAAAACTATTCAAGGTATGGAGGGTATTCTCCCTACTTTGGCTAAATCCACTATTTTACAAGAAAATTTACAAGACAGTTTTTCATAAAAGGATCATCTTAGAAATGAAAGTTCTCATCATTGTACTCTTTGTAAAATTCAATAATTATCTGAGACAGTTATCTAATAATTCAAATTATAACCCCAACTTTGTGATACCCTTGAACTTTAAATTTTCTGAATATTTTAGTGCAAAGTAGATTTGTCCATAAAAGTCGAGACAAGGTAAAATGTCCTCCATTATATAAACTCCAAAGCAGACTCACCAATGCTTTCAGAACTGTGTCCTCATTGATCAATCTCCTGGTACATTTGTAAATAATCCTGAATTAGATATCTTTTATTTTATCATGAAACATACTAAAAGTATTCAAAAATTTCTAGTCTTACTTATCATCATGAAACACACTGAAGATATTCAAAGATTTTCAATTTCTAAATGGATTTTGTAGCTGTCATTAAATCATGCTCAGAAAAAAGCATCTGGGTTCTGGGGAGTCACACACCTGGTATCATACACCTGTTTCTTTTATTTTTTTTTGAAAACTTTTTTTATTAAAGCTTTTTATTTGTATAACATATGTACGGGTAGTTCCCCAACATTGATCTTTACAAAGCTTTCCATTACAAATTATATCCCCAGTCCCCTCCCCTCCCCTAGATGGCAGGAAGTCCACTACATGTTAATAATGTTGAAATGCTTGAGAAGTTATGCAAGAAAAATCCTACGTACAAGAAAAAAAAAAGAATTAGAGAAAGGCAACACAATGCAAGCAAATGTCAATAGAGATCATGAAAATGTTACGTTGTGGTCCATATTTCATTTCCCTCTCTCTGGGTGTATTTGGTTTTCTTCAGTGAACAATTGGAACTGGTTTGAGACAATTCTTTGTTGCAGAGAGCCATGTCCATCAGAATTGATCATCATGTAATACTGTTGTTGCTGTGTATGATGATCTCCTGGTTCTGCTCGTTTCACTCAGCATCAGTTCATGCAAGTCTCTCCAGGCCTCTCTGAAATCATCCTGCTGGTCGTTTCTTATAGAGCAATAATATTCCATAACATTCATATACCATAATTTATTCAGCCACTCTCCAATTGACGGGCATCCCTTCAGTTTCCAGTTTCTAGCCATTACAAAAAGGGTTGCCACAAACATTCTTGCACAGGTGGGTCCCTTTCCCTCCCCTAAGATCTCTTTGGGATATAGGCCCAGTAGAAACACTGCTGGGTCAAAGGGTATGTACAGTTTGGCAACTTTTTGAGCATAGCTCCAAATTGCTCTCCAGAATGGTTGGATCCGTTCACAGTTCCACCAACAATGTATTAGTGTCCCAGTTTTCCCACATCCCTTCCAACATTCATTGTTATCTTTTCCTGTCATTTTAACCAATCTGACAGGTGTGTAGTGGTACCTCAGAGTTGTCTTAATTTGCATTTCTCTGATCAATAGTGATTTGGAGCAACTTTTCATATGACTAGAGATGGTTTTAATTTCATCATCTGAAAATTTTCTGTTCATATCCCTTGACCACTTATCTATTGAAGAGTGGCTTGAATTCTTATTATTATGAGACAATTCTCTATATATTTTAGAAATGAGGCCTTTATCAGAACCATTAAATGTAAAGATGATTTCCCAATTTGATGCTTCCCTCCTAATCTTGTCTGCATTTGTTTTGTTTGTACAGAAACTTTTTAACTTAATATAATCAAAATTATCCATCTGGTGTTCAATTAGGAGTTCCAGGTCTTCTTTGGACATAAATTTATTCCATCTCCACAGGTCTGAGAGATAAACTATATTACATTCCTCTAAGTTGCTTACAAAGTCCCTCTTTATATCTAGATCATGAACCCATTTAGATCTTATCTTGGTATGTGGTGTTAGGTATGGGTCAAGTCCTAATTTCTTCCACACTAGTTTCCAATTTTCCCAGCAGTTTTTGCTGAATAGTAAGTATTTATCCCAAAAACTGGGGTCTTTGGGTTTATCAAACACTAAATTGTTAAGGTTATTGCGTAGATTGTCCTGATATCCTATCCTGTACCACTGATCGACTGCTCTATTTCTTAGCTAGTACCAAACGGTTTTGATGACCGCTCATGCACCTGTTTCTTAAGGCAGTCATGCTGAGTAAATACTCTGCTCTCTGAGGTTCCAAGAGAGTCAGTAGCTTTCTTTCCTCTGAATTTGTCTCTTTTCATGGGGTGGTACCCATTTATTGTCAAGGAGTTTGTGGATTTGTGAATCTACAGTCAGAAATAAGCTCTAAAATTCTAAATACTCGTGAACCCTAATTTCTTTCTGATCTTATTCTGTGAGAGCAAGTTATGATTACATAGAAGCAGACAAGCATACTTATTGTTGTATGCATAGAATTGGTAGATAGTAGATCATAAAGAGGAAACAATGAACAACAAAATGATAAAACATCTACCAAGTGCTTGTGAACCTGACCTTCTTTCAAAGCCAGGAGATCCCTCTAGACATAAATAGGATCAGTATACCCAGGACATTGGAAGTGTACAAGTTGAATTCTTCCTTAAGCATATAGAATATAAATAATATATTTCTGCAGGAGTGAGTTTTATTTATTCTTTCTGTAAACCAACCACAAAAATCATACAAATTCAAAAACTCTGGCTTCTTAGTCTTTTAATTTGAGACTAAGAACAAGGAAATGAGATCTGAAATCTAAGTAGGCTCAGAAGATAGTTATTTTTGTTCTGGGATGACCTGTCACTTATGAGAAACATTAAGTTCCTCTGAATGCATTATTTCATTGCCAATGGAGTAGGATAGACAGACTCAGTATGTAGCCCCACCAAGCAGAAGTCATCCTTCCCTTCTCTGACCTAAAGTACAGTACCTCCTTACCACAGCTATCTTGCATCACTTTCTGTCTACTGTCCACTCTTGTTTCCAGCCCCAAATCACTGTCATTCCTTCAGTGGAAAAAGGCAACTATACATTTCAGTTATTTTATCCAAAAAAAGTTGGGTAAAATTACTTTTTGTTGCTTTGTTCTCATATACCTCCTAAAGATGTTACTGTTATCCATCATAGAATATTTATATTTCAGCCTGATCTTTTTATAGTTAATAATAATAATAATATCTAGTATTTATATAGTGCTGTAAGATTCATAAAGTATTTTATTTTTATTTTATTAAAGAAGCAAAATAAGAAAAAAGAAAAAAAACAGAAAAGGAAAAAAAACAAAACAAACAAAACAGAAAAGAACATCATCATGTGGCAGGAGAACATCAGGATATATAATAAATAAATTACCAGTTCTATAAAGGATTTTATAATAGTAGAAGAAATTATATTTATGAGTGTCCATCTTTTCTTTACTTCCTTGTAGGTGGTTCTTTCATTCTTTGCTACATATTTTTTAAACTTTATTCCTTCCCCCCTTTCACCCTCCCCTATCCTCTCCAAGCAGGCTATAGTTGAGCAAGAATATACTTCTGTATCCATATATAGATATATAGATATACAGACACACACACCTCTTCCCTTTCCTCCCCCCGCTCCTGGTACTCCTTTCCTAACTTTGCTAACACTGCTGTAATTCTGTTCCTTGCCTTGTATTATTTAATCTTTCCCCTCACCCATGGATCCCTTCCTTGTCTTCTTTTTCCACCCTTTGCTTTCCCCCTCTGTCCAAAGCTCCCCCTTATTTATTGATAGATTTTGGAGAGTGCTATTCATAGTATATATATATATAGTGTTGCCCATTTAACCCATTACCAATGTAAGTAGGTTTTTAGAACCAGGAGCCTTCCTTCTCCTGCTAATGCCTCTGTGTCTATTCTTCCTCTGCACCTCATTTGTATAGTTTTTACCTAACTGCCCCAATGTTTCTTTTCAGCTATCTAAGTGCTGATATCAATATTAAACACATGATATGCATTTTCATGTAAAAACATAAACAATTTGTTTAAGTTCCTTGAAATTGATCCTTGATATTGACTCTTATATGTTAAATTTTCTATTAAGTTTGAGTTTGGTTGAAAGTCCTGAAAATCTGCAAGTTCATTGAATATCCATTTTTTCATTCAGTATTTTTCTGTATATGATATTTTTGGCTTCAGGCAAAGTTCTTTTGATTACTGGTATATATGATTCCAGAACCTGTGGTCTTTTATTGTAGCAGCTGCTAAGTCCTGTACAATCCTAATTGTAGCTCCAGCATATTTGAATTGTTGTTTTATTCATTCTTGTAAAATTTTCTCTTTGATCTGGGGTTTTCAGAATTTGACAATATTATTCCTATTTGTTTTCTACAAAGGATCTCTTTGACATAGTGATCAATGGATTTTGTGTCTTGGATTATTTCTTGCATTATTATGTCACGGTTCTTTTTGGTCACAGCTTTCAAATAGTCCGATTATTTTTATATTTTCTTTTCTTGATTTGTTCTCCAGATCTATTGTTTTTCTTTAAGATGTTTCACATTCTGTTCTATTTTTTCATTTTTATAGTCTGTTTTGTTATTTCTTGGACTCATAGCTTCACTGGCTTCCCCTTGTCCAAATCTAATTTTCAAAGAATTATTTTTATCTTTGAGACTCTGTAAATCCTCTTCTAGTTGGTAACTTTTCCCCCATAATCTTGCTTGTCTTGATTTTTTTTTAGTTTTTTTCTCAATGTCTCTCATTTGATTTTTTATTTTTTTTTGAGTTCTTTTATAAATTTTCTTTAGGCAGGAAGCCATTTAACATTACTCTTTGTGCTAGAAGGAGCTTTTTCTACTTCAGGGTTCTCCTCTGAAGATGAACCTGTCTTCCCTGTTCCCATGGTGGGGTTCTTGTTTCTTTGCCAGTTCATTAAAAAAAAATAACATGTTTTAGTTTAAACTCCTTTAATCATAGGGTAGGGAGAATGATACCTCTACCATCAGACTTGGAACTCCAAACTAAAAGCTCCTCCCTCCTGCAAGTTCCCACAGCCAGCAGGATTCCTACTCCACTGCCTCTGCATTTATCAGGTGTACTGGTTCCTTCTCACCCATGCCCTGTCTCAAAAGCCACAGCTGGACCTGGTGTTTCCACTGGGTTGAGGTTCCCTCAGTCTTCCCAGACTTAGACCTGTGACTCCTCAAATTATCTGGGAGGTGAAAGTTTTTGTGGTTTCTCCTGAGATTTCAGCCAAACTCAGCCTCTGAGGTCTCCATGTGATATATCTTCCCAGCTAACCTGGAGGTGTTTGCATTTCACATAGGCTTATCCCTAGTCCGGGGGCTTTCTTCAGATCTTCTTGGGTTGTGCCTGGAGGACCCCAGTTCTGCCCCAAGTCTTGATTTTTCACCAATCCATGTTCACCCTGAGGCAATGAATTTGTTTTGTTTGTGGGGGAAATCTGGAGAGCTGACCTGGTCCATCATCTTCCCAGAATCTTTATCATAAAGTATTTTACAATGAATTATGATCCTATTTAATCCTCACAACAGCCATTATTATCTCCATTTAACCATCAAGAAAATTGTAAGTGACTTAGTGTCACATAACTAATAAATAAGACCAAATTTGAATTCAGATCTTTAATTGTAAGTCCAGCACACTGTCCATGAACACTACCTAGCTAGCTGCCTATTATGTGCCAGATATTATAGTAGCTAAGAGCTAGATGTAACTGTTGGAAAAAGAAAGCGTTCATGTTCTTAGGGAGCTCCCATTCCCTTAAAGAAGACTATATATGTGGGTATGTAAATACATATTGGAAACTGGATGATATTATTAAAATGAGGAAAATACAACCTTTGTTCAAAAAATTTAGGTTGTGCTTTGATGTATCACATGGTGTCAAAAAAGTGCTCATATAATTGAGGTTGAAATCCTTTTGATTTGAATTGTATAGACAAATGATGTATATACACATGTTTTTATATATATATATATGCATGTGCATGTGTATGCACATTTTTTCTGTGCTAGATCTGCATAACTCCTCAACTTTATGTAAAAAAATTATTGCTGTCTTTTGTTTTTACTTCACAGTCATTTATGGAAATATCCCCCCACCCCTTTCTTTCAGTTTTCTGAAGAATGGAAGTCTCTGGCAACAAGGAAAAAATAGTTCAGCATAGTTACTGCATCTTAACTTTTGATGTACAACACAGTGGCAATATATACAGTATTCTGCCTTCAAAATCCCTTGTCTGTTTGCTAGGAGGAGGATAGCTATCTTATTTGTCCTATTCTGTTTAGTGCAAAAACAGATATTTTAGTTATTTGATGAGACAGCTTAGTGGATAGAGCCTTAGACCTGGAATCAGAGAGATCGCAACAGTAGACACTAGGGGTGTGATCCTGGGCAAGTCACTTAAAATTTGTTTATCTCAGTTTCCTGGCACCTACCTCACATGGTTGTTGTGACGATCATAAGATAATATTTGTAAAATACTTAGCACAATTCCCAGAATATAGTAGGTGCTATATAATTGTTTATTCCGTTTCCCTTGCATAGATACGCTTAATTCCCAGATTCTTAAACTGTGATTCCTGATCCCATATGAGATCTTGTAATTGAATGCAGGAGGTCACAAAATTATGATTTATTATCAGTAAATGTTTGATTTGTATACCTATCTTATATATCTATACATCTGGTGTCATGTAAAATTTCTTAGGCAAAAGGGGTCACAAGTGGAAAAGGTTTAAGAAGCCCTTCTCTAATTAATGGGTTGAAGAATAAGATGTGGACAAGGTGTAAAAACAAGAAATTTTCTATACATTTACATGATCAGGAATATTCTCTTCTCTTTATGGATGGTGTGGAATGAGGGAGGGAATTCTATGTCATTCAACAGTTAAAAAGCATTTTTTAAGAGTTTTCTATGTATCAAATATTGTGCTAAGCATTGGCGATACATAGAAAGACAAAAATTGATTCTGTGTTCTCAAGGAGCTCTTATTCTAATGAGAGAGTGTGTGGATCAATAGATATGAACAAAATATAAACCATATAAATATGAGATAATATCAGAGGGAAGGCATTAGCAGTGGGCTTTAGGGGAACCCAGAAAAGGCCATTTAGAGAAGGTAGGATTTGAGATCAACCAGAGGTTTAGAGAAACCAAAATGTGGAAGTGAAAAAGGAAAGCTTTTCAGACATGAGAAAAAATTAATAAAACGAGGTTGGATTGTCAAGTGGGAGAACAGCAGAAAAGAAAGTATGAGAAGACCATAAAGGGATGAGAAGGACTTTAAAAGTTAAACAGAAGAGATCCTGAAGGTAGTGGGAAGACACTAGAATGTATTGAGAAGAAAAATGACATGGTCAGAGCTGCATTTAAGGAAGAACTCTTGGGCAGTTGAGGATGAACTGGAAAAACTTGAGAAATAGAGATAATCAGAAGCCTGTTGCAGTAGTCTAAGCTTGAGGTGAGGGCAGCTGCACAAAGTGATGACATGAGTGGAAAGAAGGGGACATGTAGGAGAGATGTTATGAAGATAGAAACAGGCAGATGTAGCAACAGATTAGAAATGTGCAGTGTGTGCAAGTAAGTTGAGGATGACAGTTAGATAGCATTCATGGGAGAATGGGAAGATGATGGTGCCCATGATAGAACTAGGGAAGTTGGGAAGAAGGATCAAATTAGGGGAAAAGGTACTGAGCTTTGTTTAGACATGTTCAGTTTGAGCTGTCTAAGGAGACCTCTATTTTGGGATGTTTAAAAAGGCAATTGAACATGTCAGACAACCTTAGGGGAGAGTTTATGACTGCATAAAAACATCAGAGTTATCTGTTCAGAAATGATAATTGAACCCATGGGAGTTAATATCTCCTAGTGGGATAGTATAGAGGGAGAAGTGAAGAGGGTTTAGGATTGTATTTTGAGGGACACCTATTTTTAGTGATTATTACTTGAAGAAAGATCCTGCAAAGAAGTGGGGACTATGATGGATTGTTCTGACATATAGGAAGAGAACCAGGAGAGATTAACCATTAGATATGGCAATGATTTTGAAGGGAGATTGTCAGTTGAATGATGAGATTAGAACTTAAATTGCAGAGCGGTTAGAAGAAAATGAGAAGTGGAGGCTCTGCTTGTGGAGGACTATCTCAGGGAGTTTAGCTACAAAAAGGAAAAGAGATATAGAATGATAGCTAGCAGTGATAGTATGATCAAATGAGGAATTTTTTTTGGGGGAAAGAGAAGACATAAGAATGTTTGTAGGTAATGAAAAGGAACCAGAAAATATAGACAGATTGATGATTAGTGAGACAACAGGAAGTATAGAGGGAGCAATCTTCCATATTTGTCTTTAAAAGAAATGCTACATAATCCTCAGAAACAAAGGAGAAGGAAGAGATAGCAGAGAAGTCATTTGAGTGATATGAGATAAGGAGGACAGAAGCTGGAGCTCTTGCCAAAGGGAATCACTTTTTTTTTTTTCAGTGAAGTATGAAATAAGGTCTCCAGCTGAGAGTGCCATTGGCAGTCTTGAAAAAGAACTAAAATATTTGATATCAGTTAGGAAGGTGTAAAAACAATTGCCTGGGCTAAGTTGAGATTATATAACATAAATTTATAGTGCACCCAGTGAGTATTCAGCATCATGCAACTGAGATTTAAGGGATAGAGTAGTGCAAGGTCAATGTTTAGCAAGGAATGATGATTAGTGAAAGGATAAAGAAGCAAGAGACTACATTCTGTAGAATAGTGGAAATGTGAACTCATTCATCAAGGTGTCAGGAGAGGAGGACAATATAGTTTAGTTGTGATGGCTTAGGAGGGAACTGAAAGAAGGGTGGATCAGAGTTGACTGAATATGAAGATCAAGATTAGGAGTTGTAAAGCAGAGAGAAAGATGATAAAAGATTATGATCAGATAAAGAAATTTTGGAATTCACAAACATAGGAGTGGAATGCTTATGCATAATGACAAAGTCGAAGTTATGACCATCTCTGTGTGTAGTTGAGTTGATATGAAGAAATAGTTAATGAGAATTAAGTAGACAGTTTATATCCTTTGATCATCTATCAATTGGGGAATGATTTATATTCTTGTAAATGTTTACAAAGCTCTTTATATGTTTAAGATATGAGACCTTTATCTGAAAAACTATCTTAAAATTCCTTCCTCAATTTTCTGCTTTCCTTCTGATCTTGGTTACATTTGTTTTATTTGTACAAAACCTTTTTAATTTAACATAATTGAAATTAGCCATTTTACATCTTACTTTGATCTCTATCTCTTGTTTACTCATAAATTATTTGCACATTCATAAGTCAGATAAGTAATATGTTCCATGTTCTTTAAATCTTCTTGTAATATCTCTCTTTATATCTAGGTCATGTATCCATTTTAACCTTATTTTGGTAAATGGTCTATGCTATGTCACTTTCCAGTTTTCCCAAGGAAAAGATAAGTAATATATACCCCATTTAAAATAACTCTAGATACCATAAAATACCTGAGAGTACACACTTGCCAAAATAAACCCAGAAACTATATAAACAAAATTATAAAAAAAACCCTTTTATACAAATAATTGGAGAAATATTTATTATTCATGGGTAGGCAGGACCAATATAATAAAATTATGATTAAACCTAAACTAATTCATATATTCAATATTATCCCGATCAAATTACCAAAAATGATTTTACTGAATCAGAAAAAATAATCTTGTCAAAGAAAGACTGAGCTGGGCTTTGAACTCATTGAAGAAGGAAAGAGAGCTGAAGTCAGTTAAGTAACAATCACTGGATTCCAATAAATTTGGATTGTATAAACATCAAGGATGAGAGATTATTGAGTGGCAAAATGAAACTATTAGGGCTAGCATTTTATATAGTGCTTTACCAAGTACTGCACACACACACACACACACACACACACACACACACACACACTCATACTCATTCAGTTCTTACAATAACCCTAGTATTTTAGAGATGAGGAAAGTGTAACTGAGAAATATGAAGTGACATTCCCAGTGTCTCACAGTTAGTAAAAGTCTGAGGAAGAATTAAAACTCAGATCTTCCTGACTCCAAATTAATAATTCTATACTATTTTGTCTACCCATTTAAGATGACTAAATTGACTTCCCCTGACCATGACCAGTAAGTTAGACAGTACGAATATGAGTAAAGGTGCTGGAAAGAGTGGCCAAGAATATTGCATTATCAGGAGAGATTGAGGCCTTAATGAGAGCCAGAAGATGGAGGGAGATGAAAGAAAAAAAAATCTTAAAATGAAGCAAGGCAAGTTTGTCTGCTTCTAAATAGGTGGTCACACATGACCCTAGAAATCCTGCAGAAGTGAATCCCTAAGGGTGCTTCTCTTTACTTCTCTTGACAGTTCTCAAATGTCAGCCATCTCCATATCCATGCCAAGGGTAAATGAGTTACAGAAGAGAACATTAAAAAGGGTAGAGGAAGATAAACTTTCTTTTATGTGCAGGGATGGACAGGCAATACCTCATCTTTGTGTTTTAATAACCTTTCACAGATTTCAGTAAGATTTTCTGACATTTGGGAAATGGAGCTGAGAATTGAAATGAACCAACTTTACTTAAAATATCAGAGTATGGCTTCACCTGTATGTCTGTTACATAATGACAGTCTGACTGAAAGATGTGAGGGAAGGAAGTTTTTTTTTTAAATTTTTAAATTTTAAAGGACTGCATGTATAAACTACCTTTTATGATCAACTCAGTCAGCACATTACAAGAACACAATTAAATATAAAGTTGATAAAACTGGAGAAGAAATGAGTAGTATATGTTGAGAATAAAATAACAAAATGTCATTTTGATTATGATCCATCAATTAATATTTATTAAGTACCTACTCCATGTAGGCACTCTTCTAGTCATTAGGTTACAGAGACAAAATGAAACATTTACTGCTCTTAGAAAGCTTATATATTCTACTGGGGAGAAAACATGTGCTTCCAGAGTATTGTGCCTTGAAAGTTTGCTAAGTAGATCTTTGATGACTGAATAAATATGTTTATAAGTAATACCTGGCCTCCATTTTCTTAGAGATAAAATGTGAAATTTTTTTTAAAGGTGGTCTTCCATAATAGATTTTATGTATTTTAGTGTTGCTATGGAGAGACACAATTTCTAATGTAAATAGGTCCACATTTTATGAATCGCAGTTAACATCTTGAATGGAACTGATTTTTATTCATTTTATAAGTTTGTTGAGAAAAGAAACCACAGAGGCTTATGTGAGATGATTTAACCCCACTTATAATTATGCTGATATTTAAAAATATCTAAATATATTTACATATTATAAAAAAGGTAGTTTTATTGTTTCACATACCATGATTGTGCCTGCTTTCATATCTCCATCTTAATGACATGTATCCATCTTTTTGCCTTGATGAACTGTTTTTTTTTTAATTAAAACTTTTTATTTGCAAAACATATGTATGGGTAATTCTTCAACATTAACCCTTACAAAGCTTTCTGTTACAAATTTTTTCCCCTATTCCCCACCCTCCCCTAAATGGCAGGATATCCACTGCATGTTAATTATGTTAAAATACTTGACAAATTGAATATATGTATACATATTTCCACACATCATTTTTGCGCAAGAAAAATTGTATCTGGGCAGCTAGGTGGTGCAGTGGAGAGAGTACCAGCCCTGAAGTCAATAGGACCTGAGTTCAAATCTGGCCTCAGACACTTAACATTCCCTAGTTGTGTGACCCTGGGCAAGTCACTTAACCTCAATTGCCTCAGGGAAAAAATCATATCTACAAGAAAGAAAAATCAGAGAAAGGAAACACAATGCAAGCAAACATCAATAGAGAGCATGAAAATGTTATGTTGTGGTCCACATTTCATATCCCTTTCTCTGGGTGTATATGGCTTTCTTCACTGAACAATTGGAACTGGTTTGAGACAATTCTTTGTTGCAGAGAGCCGTGTCCATCAGAGTTGATCTTTATATAGTATTGTTGTTGCTGTGTATAATGATCTCCTGGTTCTGCTCATTTCACTTAGCATCAGTTCATGCAAGTCTCTCCAGGCCTCTCTGAAATCATCCTGCTGGTCGTTTCTCACAGAAAATAATATTCCAAAACATTCATATACCATAATTTGTTCAGCCATTCTCCAATTGAAGGGCATCCATTCAGTTTCCAGTTTCTAGCCACTACAAAAAGGGCTGCCACAAACATTCTTGCACATGTGGATCCCTTGCCCTCCTTTAAGATTTTTTTGAGATATAAGCCCAATAGAAATGCTGCTGGGTCAAAGGGTATGCACAGTTTGATAACTTTTTGAGCATAGTTCCAAATTGCTCTCCAGAATGGCTGGACCCATTTACAGTTCCACCAACAATGTATCAGTGTCCCAGCCTTCCCACATCCCCTCCAACATTCATTATTATCTTTTCCTGTCATTTTAGCCAATCTGACAGGTGTGTAGTGGTACCTCAGAGTAGTCTTAATTTGCATTTCTCTGATCAATAGTGATTTGGAGCACCTTTTTATATGACTAGAAATAGTTTTAATTTCATCATCTGAAAATAGTTCATATCCTTTGACCATTTATCGATTGGAGAATGGCTTGAATCTTATAAATATGAGACAGTTCTCTATATATTTGATGAACTCTTAAAAGAAGATAATTACAAAATTATATTGTTAATGTTGTTTTCTCCTTTCTCCCAACCAGATTCTGTTTTTTGATTTGAAAACTTGTTAAATCAACATGCCCTCAGGGAGATAATTATAGATGGAAATTTTAATTTGAAGAAGTGAGATTTTTATGTAAAAGAATCTTCAGAAATATTAGGATAATATGATATGGTTTTCTTGCATGGTTTTTTTTGGAGGGAGCTTTCTCTTTAATTCAGCTCCATTTATTCAGTAATAGTCAGTCAGTTAGCACTAGCTAAGCACTTATGTAAGATGCATTGTGAAAAAGACTGGAAATACAGAGATAAAAATAAAACAGAACTTGCCCTTCAGGAACTCCCATTCTAATGGAAGAGACTAACATGGAAATATGGGAAAGGCATCCATGGCAGATCCAAGGGCACCTTGGTAGAATGATGCTCTAATGTTAGAAAGACCCCATGTAGAAGGTGACATGAAATGAATTTTGAAGCAAACTAGTTATTCCAAGAGATAGAAAGGAAGATGAAGCATATTACAGACATGAGAGCAAAAGGCACCAAAAATGGAGGAGCATCTTGTGTGAGAAACAGCAAGATGATTAGATTGGCTAGATTGTACAGATTGTGAGGGATGAAATAGTAATTTCGGAAAGTTAGGCTAGAGTAAGAACTTTAAATAATAGAAAAGTTTATAATTTGATCCCCAAAGTAAAAGAGAACCACTTCAGTTTAATGACTAATGCAGTTGCATGGACAGGTTATGGTCAGAGTTATACTGTAGGAAAATCTCTTTGGCCACCGTGTGGAGGAATGGCTTAGAGGGAAAAGACCAGAGGCGGAAAGACCAATTAGGAGATTATTGAGATAATTCAGATGAAAGATGAGGAGAAGCTGAAATAGGGTGGTTACCATATAAACAAAGAGGTGGGAAGCATATGAGGGAAATATGAAATAATTGTCAACTAATTGGATATGTGGGATAAGTGCAAGTAAGGAGTTAAGATTGCTAGGGTTAGGACCTTGACTGGAAAGATGATAGTGGTACCTTTGAGGAAACAGTGAAAGTTGGAGGAAGACTGGGTTTTGGAGAAAACATAATTGATTCCTATTCAGATACACTGAGTTTGAAATGTCTCTGGGACACTGAATTGGAAGTGCCCAGTAGGAAGTTGATGATGAGAAGCTAGGTATGAGTAAATAGATCTGAGAGTCATCTGCATCCAATTTAGTCTAATTCAACCAACATTTATTCATTGCATACTGTGTGTAAAACACTGTGCCTTGAATTGTGGAATACAGAATATTTAGTTAAGATGCAACTCCTGAATTTATAGGTCTTGAGAGGAGATAACTTGATATGTAAAATATGTATAATTAATATGTGGAATATTTGCATATTACAGAATGGTGATGATGATAATAAATTAACGAGGTGGGCTAGTTTTGGGGGGGCACTGCCAATCTTTAGGAAGTGACTATTAAAGGACAGCAAAAAGGAAAAGAGATTCCTAGAAAAATGGACTCAGTCAGAGGGGCTCACCGGGATTGATCCAGAAGGCTGCCTTTTCTCACTAAGCCTCCTCCTTGGAGTCCCGCCATTAGTCATATTACTAGTGGCAGGCCTTGAGAAGGTTGTCTCCTTTCCTAAACTCAGTTTATTTGTGGTGTGATGAGTAGTTAGGAGACATTTAAGAGTCCTGGGTATTCATTCTGTGTACTTCTATGTTGGTTGCAAGTAGGGTGGCCAAAGCCTGAAGAGGCCAGTCAGGGTCGAGTTGGAAGCAGCTTTGGAAGAACTCCAATTTACTAGGCTCAGAAAATTTATTGTACTTCACCATGTGTTAAGTTCATCCCTAACTTCATCTCCTCAAACTCAGAATAGGCTCTTTATAGTGAGGGGTAAAATCAACGAAATTTAAAGTAACTCAGAGAAAAAGTGAATGAGAATGGAAGGAGGTTGATACTAAAAGGATTCAGTTTTAATCATATGATCATAGATTTTGATCTGAAAGGGCCTGTAAAGATTATCTTGTCCAACTGTCTGATTAATCCAAATGAGGAAACTTAATGTGGATCAGAGGAAGGGAAATGAGTTGTCCAAGATCATACAGCTACTAAGAAGCAGAGATGGGACTGCTATATAACTTGAAGCATGGGCATATCAATGCATGTTTTTCCATTTTGTTTCTTTTTTCTTTTTGCAGTGTTCAGAAGCTAAATGAGTTTCTCTTAAGTGATGAGATTGGTGATGACAGCTGGCGAAGTGGTGAAGGTTCTCTAACCTTTGAGTCTTGTAAGAAACACACAGGAGTAGTAAGTTCTGTTTACCAAAGGGGTTATTGTGTTTTGTTGTGTTTTAAAGGGAGGAGTATTTTTAAAAGAGCATAATTAATTGTGGTATGAAATTGCTCTGTTCTTTATTTGGGGCTAATTTTTTTTTTACCCAAAGGTAAGGACAATTGTATTGGATTTAAAAACTCATTGACTATATAAAACTAAATGAAAACAGAACTCAAATCAAACAAAAAATAACAACTATATCCTTCTGCATAGTAACAGTACTTTTACATTGCTATGTACCTTTATGTTTGTAAGGGACATTGTCTTATCTGATTCTCATCAATAACACATGATATAAGTAATATTATTATTCTCATCTTATAGATGAGCAAACAGAAGTTGAATAGTTATAATTCAAAAGAGGTCAATGAAATTGCCAGGAAGCAAAGTGGTAGCAAACTTAAACTGAGCTTTTTTTTTTTTAAACTTCCAGCTTATTACTCTTTCCATTATGTAAAATTACTTTCATCATCATATTTTATGCTTGTCTAGAATTTTAAAATTTTCAAAGTATATTTGTAAGTATTACCTTCTTATGTGATGCCTGTCCATTTCTAAGAGTTACTCTATAAGCAAAACATGTCCAATTCAAAAGGAAATTGAAAAGTTTCATAGCATTCAAGTTTTAGCTACACCTATGAACAAAACAAACTTACAAGATAACATTAACTTTTATAAAATACAAAGCTTAATTATGAGAAAGCCCTTAAAATTGTATAATAATAATTATTTCAGTGGATCTTGTCTATGGTGTGCTTCTTTTACTTGTGTAAATCATAAATCATCCAGACATTTTCATTTTTTCCATTCTTCTTCATGTCCTTCTATAAATTATCTAAGAAGATGTACTTAATTTACCAGAGATTTTACATATAGTTCTTATGGAAGAGATACTCTTTTTTATAGATAATATTATACTAAATGTCTCAAGTCCCAGGATGTTACTTGGTCTCTTTAATGAAATATATAATTATTCAAAAATTCACCTTACAATCCTTAGAGGGAAAAATCAAATGAATGAAAAATTCCTATTAGTACCTATATCTGTGATAGACACTACAGAAGGACAGTGAGTTGGGACTGGAACTGAAAAGGAAAAAAAGGGTAGAGTGGACTACATTTGAAAAATTGTGCAGTACTTCTCTTGATTCCAAGCTGATCTCTAGATTGAAAGACCTGTGTTTTCATGATCTCACACAAAGTTATTCTGGTGACACTGTATGATTTTGAGGCTTAAAATACTACAGATTCAGAGGAATTAAATATTATCAGGTGATCTAAAAGAGTCATGGAGGAATACAGAATATGCCTTTGTATATTTCCCATATCTGAGATGTCTTGTGAAGTTCTTTAAACAGCTTTGATATCATTTCCTAAACAAAGCCTTCTCTGATGCCCTGAGAAGTAGATGCTCTCTTCCTCTTTAGATTATTTGAATAAATAAATACAAAAGTACTTATTATGGGCTTATTATCTACAGGTTCCTGAGCTAAGCACTGGGAAGATAAATATAGAAACCAATATAGTTCCTGCTCTTAAGGAGTTTCAGAATTTTCAGTGTAGATTCATATACGTTCTTTTACTGGATAATCAACAACTGTTCAGTTCAAAAAGAAATGGAAAAGTTCTCAATTCATTAAAGCTTTATCCAAACCTAACTGCAAAATAAATTCATTAGTCAGAATCAGCTATTATCAAATACAAAGTTTTATTAAAAGTGCATTTTGAAATATTACAAAGAAATCCTTTAAATTGTATAAGATGAAAAAGTTATAAGCATCGAATTAAGGTTCTCAGAAGAAACTTTCTAAATTGGAGGAGAACATTGTAAATTGAATTGAGTAGAGGCTGGTATTTAAAAAAAGAAATACATCAAAAGAGCATATATATTCTTCAGAATTATTGCAAATATACTATATTTCTTGATTATTGATATCAATTGAGGTCCCCCAAAAGGAGGTGATATGTTTACTATAGATGTATATACCATTAATATATTTTTAATAGATCTTGTGGTTTGAGGGATTTTTCTTTTTGTATATAACAATCTGTTGATGATATCAAATCCCAGAGCATTGCAGTTACTTCTAAATGAAATGCTAAATCATATAAAAGAATTTGACCTAATTGTCTACATGATGAAAGCTAAGTAGATGAAAAATTCTTTATTTTTGTACAGATAAATGGATCGCCCATAGAGCTTATCCCTCCATTATATTTATATTTCATCCAATGTGATTGGATAGTAAGTGAGGACCAAAGTTGAACAGGAAAAGGAGCATTGTTTGAAGTAATTTTAATGATCCCAACATTATCTTGAAACAAAGGATTCTTTCAGTGATATTATAGAGTAATGATTCACGGAATAACACAAATCTCTAAAAAGTTAAATTCAGGGTCACCCAAAGGGTAATGGAAAGGTACACTGTAGGAGTGAACAGGCTGCAACACATTACAACGGAAAAATAGTTTAAATTGTGTCATCAACTGGGAAAAGATGACTGGTTACACAGCTACAGGAAATATGGGACAATCAATGGACAGCCTGGATACTTCATTACTATCTACACGTTGTCAAGAAATTGAAAGGAAAATCTCCAGCACATTGGGTAGAGTTGCTGTCAAAATTTTTTTGCAATACCCAGACTAAAATTGCACAGGTTCAGCAGGCAGGGATAGAGTGACATCTGCATTGTTGGAGAGGTCAACATTGACAAAATCACAGATCTATCAAAGTATTGAAATATTGAACTATTTTCTTTCAGGGTCATTTGTCATTGTTCTAGATCCAAACCACAAAACTACAAACCTTAAAAAATGGAGTGAAAAAACCTGTGTGTTTTAAAATAACACTAATGGAAACCCTTCCCTGAGTTCACTAAATATACTATGTATTCTGTCAAAACTTAGAGTTAAGTGGTTTTGGCTGTAGAAATTCCATGGAACATTAGTGACATTTTGATGCCAAAGTTTCTTCAAATTACATCTGTGGAACTCCAACTCACATCTCTGTCAACACTTTCTTTCCTCCCACCCTCTCCATAGTTTAGAAAGAAAATGAAGTAATTTTTGCTGACCGTCTTTGGGGGACAATAGTACTACAGAACTGAATATGTCTAAAAGACAGTGATTTTTATGCGTATGTTGTTATTGTCAGTATCATTATTGGAAAGCAAACAGTTTTAAAGCACATGACATTTTTCTAATTTATCTCATCCAGGGCATTATTATGGTTTATATGAATGTATATAAATGTATATAGGTTTATATGAGTGTATCATAGGCAAAATCTCTAGGTTCAGAAAAAAACAATTTTCTTTTTAGGTGTAGACCATTTTACTGAATGGCTTTTTTATAAATGTATCTTGTATAGACATTATCAGGTGTTTATATGATCTCTTGGTACACAGCACAGTTCAAATAAATAACTAAGCTAAGTACTTTTCTGTGAGTCTTTGTGATCCACTCAGGCTAAATCTTGAATCCCAGGACTCAGAACTCTTTACCTCTGGAATCTTGGTCAGGAATCATTTTTCAGCCTTTTTTGTGTCATGACCCACTCATTTTAATGAGCATGATATTTGCTTTCTCAGTTAATTTGTTTTGTTTTAAATCCAATATTATTTGCTTTATATAATTCCATTAAATGACTTTAAAATTATTGAGTTGGATAATTACTTTATGCTGAAAACTACCCCCAGATAATTCATGAATCAGATCTCAAGGCCTCTAAGCTTTTCTATCACAAATTTACAAAGATAGGTTTTTTTGTGGCAAATATAAGGACCTTTGCCTATTTTTATCAAAAATGGAGCCAAAATGAAGCCCTGGAGAAAGGCAGTAAATCATTTCTAATCATAACCTAGCTCCAAATACCTTAGTTTACCTTCAGTCAAATTTTTAGCAGCCATCTTTATTGGAATGACATTCTTGTGCTGAGAATCATTTTAAAAACATTGACTCTTAAGGAAAAAAAAAGAATACATTGTATTGTTACAAAGAAAACACATATTTGGAGAATCATAGCTTTTTGAATCCTCAGTTTTATATTTCAAACAGATTTAAATATACTTGGATTTTCTACTGAGGGATAGGAACTTGCCTTGGAATTTAGCAGGTAGATAAAAGTCCCTGGTGAGGAAATTTCCTCTTTAATGCTGGTCAGCACCTTCTCTACCAGTAATCGATTTATGAAGTTACTTAGAGCTTTTAGCAAGGGAGCTAGGTGGCACAATGGATAAAATGCCAGATCCAAAGTCAGGAAGATTCATTTTCTTGAATTCAAATCAGACTTCAGACACTTACCTGGGTATGTCACTTAATCCTATTTACCTCAGTTTCTTCATTTGTAAAATGAGCTGGAGAAGACCACTCCAGTATCTTTGCCAAGAATATCCAAAATGTGTGTCACAAAAAGTGACATGACCCAAATAACTCAATCACAAAGTATTCATGGATTAAGTAACTTGCTCAGGGATGCAGAGGCCAGGATTTGTCAGAGGGGGAACTTGAACACAGTTTTCCTGGCTCAGAGGTCAGATCTATTTCTTATGCTTTGTTTCTTTTTTCTGCTGAAGGCAACTATTATTATATTTTGTATAGATCTGATTGCATTTAAATAGTAGTGAAAGGAGTTTTTTGGGTCATGTAAACTTTTTTGTTAGGATTATCGTAAATTTGATGTCAATAACATTTGAAAGTGCTTTTTATTAACCTTTGATATTTACATAATCTTATGACTAATACTAGACTGGTTACATTTATTACAGTTATCCCTTCCACATTGTAGGAGATGGGGTATAAATATTTTGTCCTTCCCTTTGTACCAGAGAAGTCTGCATTTTTTCCCTATTTTTCTTTTATATGGGGTGTTTTTCATACCTTATTGTAAAATTTGGATTAAGTATTTGGTCATAGTCTCTGTGTTGTCTTCTGGCCTTCCCATAGCATCTGAAGCTTTTGCAAAATTCTCCCAAAATTCCCATTTAATTTTTTATGCCAACCCATGGTATATTAAAGCTGTGTTATGTGGAAGAGATAACTGCAAATAAGTTCAGAGAACAACAGCAGAATCAGATAATTTTGAATGTTTTAAACATAAAAGAATAGCTTTTTTTCCCTAAATTGCCATCTATCTTTTTTGAAAAATGTAGCAGGGGAAAGTAGAATTTGTATTAATTCTTGAAAGTTTTTTTTTTGGCTGAATCAATTAGGGTTAAGTGATTTGCCCAGGGTCACACACTTAGGAAGTATTAAGTGTCTGAGACCGGATTTGAACTCAGATCTTCCTGACTTCAGGGCTGATGCTCTATTCACTGTGCCATCTAGCTGCCCCTTGAATGTATTTCTTAATAAAGACTTACTAAATACAGTTTACATGAATTCCTTTATTCAAATGTTGAGTCAACACAATCCTACTTATTTATTATTATTAGTTTGATTTATTTGTATACAGGCCTGTGATTTCACTGATATGCACAATAACAGTGAGGAATACCATCTACTAATGCAGATCAGTAGTTTTTTTTCAGAAAAATAATTATTGAGCTTAGTCATATTGCTGTTTAGAAAATTGAGAAATTGTATGATTTGTGGTGTAACCATTATATATCAAAGACATGATTTGAATTCAGGTCTTTCTAAGAGGCCACCTCTCTGTTCATTATGCCAAACTTCTTAGTAACAGTGCTACTCCTAAAAATAACCTTACTATTCAATTATGATAAGAGTTATTGTGATAGAATCTCAATAGGAATGTCACAACGGTACGGAGAAAACACACTGCGATTCACCTCTGAGATTGACCAGGATTATGAAATAAGTCTAGTTATCTTTAGAGAAATCATAATTATGGCTCTAGGACTTCCAGAACAAATTGTTCAGTTTACTGATTTCTAAGACAAGAAATATGAGCTCAGCAGGACTGAAGTGAGGAAATCACTGTAACAATATTCTTTTTTTTGTCCTTTTCTTGCTTTCTGCTACAATGTGGAGATAGATGGCTTAATCATATTTATCTGGTAGGGACAATTTTCTTCCTTATCCAACTCTTAAATGAATAGTCAAAGACATAATTATCCAAGTCCTTGTATAGTTTCTTTCTTTTTTAATTCATATTAACAATTTATTTTTATAGTATTTTATTTTTTCAAATATATGGAAAGATAGTCTTCAGAATTCATCTCGGCAAAACCTTATATTCCAAATTTTTCTTCCTCTTTGCCATTTCTTCCCTTCCCTTCCCTTCCCTTCCCATTGCACAACAAACATGTCCAATTCTACTGAACATATTTCCATATTTGTCAGGCTGTACAAGAAAAATCAAAGCAAAAGGAGAAAAATGAGGAAGAAAAAACCAAGCAAATAACAACAACAAAGGTGAAAATACTTGTGATCCACATTCAGTATCCATAGTCCTCTCTCTGAATGCAGATGGCTCTCTCCATCACAAGTATATTAAAATTGGCTTAAATCACTTCATTGTTGAAAAGAATAAGTTCCATTACAGTTAATCATCACATAATCTGTAGTTGTGTGCACATTGTTCTATTGGTTCTATTCTCAGCATCAGTTCATGTAAGTCTCTCCAGTCTTCTCTGAAAGATACTGCTAGTTGTTTTTTATAGAACAATAGCATTCCATTGCATTCATATACCATAACTTATTCAGCCATCCCCCAACTGATGGGCATCAGTTTCCAGTTTTTTGCCACTACAAAAAAGGGCTGTTACAAACATTTTTGTCCTTTTCTCTCTTTTATGATCTCTTTTGGATACAGATCCAGTAGAGACACTGCTGGATTAAAGGATATGCAGAGTTTTATTGCCCTTTAGGCATAGTTCCAAATTCCTCTCCAGAATGTTTGGAACATTTCACAACTCCACCAACAATGCATTAGTGTTCCAATTTTCCCACATCCTCTCCAACATTTATCATTATCTTTTCCTGCCATCAGTCTCTTAATTAATTAAGAGTTCTCTTAATTTTCATTTCTCTAATCAATAGTTATTGAGTATTTTTTGCATATGACTAGAGATCGTTTTAATTTCTTTGCAAATTTTCTGTTCATATCCTTTGTTTCTTTTTAAAGGGTATTTTTACATTTATTTTTATAATTAAAGCTTTTTATTTTCAAAACATATGCAAAGATAATTTTCAACATCCACTGTTGCAAAACCTTGGGTTCCAATTTTTTTCCCTCCCTTCCCTCTACTCCTTCCCCATTTATTTTATTTTGTAAATCTTCTAGATTTACTTCTGTTTCTTTGTCCCCTTTCCCAAGAATCATGTCTTTTAAAAAGTGACATTAAAAAGAAAAAGAGACAAACTCATTTGACACAGAGAGGCACATACAGAGTAAAGGTAAAAGGCTAGAACAGAATTTATTATGCTTCAGCTAAAGTAAAAAAAAAAAAAAGCAGGGGTAGCAATTCTGATTTCAGATAAAGCAAAAGTTAAAACAGATCTTATTAAAAAAGATAAGGAGGAAAAGTACATCTTGTTAAAGGGTACCATAAATAATGAAGTACTAAGGATACTAAATGTGTATGCCCCAAGTGGTAGAGCAGCCAAATTCCTAGAGAAGATTTTAAGCCAGTTACAGGAAAAAATAGATAGCAATATTATTCTAATGGGGGACCTCAACCTTCCTTTCTCAGAATCAGACAAAGCTAACCACAATAAAACAAGAAAGAAACTAGAAAGGTTAATAGGATCCTGGAAAATTTAGATATGATAGACCTCTGGAGAAAACTGAATAGGAACAGAAAAGAAAACACCTTTTTCTTGGCAGTACATGGCACCTACACAAAAACTTACCATATATTAGGGCATAAAAACTGCATTATTAAGTACAAAAAGGCAGAAATAGTAAATACTTACTTTTCAGACTGCAATGCAATAAAAATTATATTCAATGAAGGGCCAGTAGATTAAAAGGCAATTGGAAATTAAATTATCTAATTCTAAAGAATGAGTAGGTCAAACAACAAATCACAGAAACAATGCATAATTTCATCCCAAGAAAATGACAACAATGAGACAACATATCAAAACCTATGGGATGCAGCCAAAGCAGTTCTTAGGGGAAATTTTATATCTCTAAATAACTACATAAATAAAATAAAGAAAACATCAGTGAATAAGGCATGCAACTAAAAAAGCTAGAAAAATAACAAATTAAAAACCCCCAATTAAATGCCAAATTAGAGAATTTGAAACTCAAAGGAGAGATTAATAAAATAAAAACTAAGAAAACTATTGAACTAATAAATAAAACTAAGAGTTTTATGAAAAAAACTAACAAAATAGATAAAATTATGGTTAATTTGATCAGGAAAAAAGAAAAAAAACCAAATCATCAGCATCAAAAATGGAAGGGTGAATTTACCACCAATGAAAAAGAAATTAAAGCAATAATAAGGAGATATTTTACCCAACTTGATGGCAGCAAGTCTGATAATATAACCAAAATAAATGAATATTTACAAAAAACACAAATTGCCCAGGTTAACAAAAAAGGAAATTAAATACTTAAATAGTCCCATTTTAGAAAAAGAAATTGAACAAGTCATTAATGAACTTCATAAGAAAAAATCTCCAGGGCCAGATGGATTCACACATGAATTCTACCAAATATTTAAAGAACAATTAATTCCAATACTATGTTAAATATTTGGAAAAATACAGGAATACTGCCAAATTCCTTCTATGACACATATGATATTTATACCTAAACCAGGAAAATCTAAGACAGAGAAAGAAAATTACAGACCAATCACCCTAATGAATACTGGTGCAAAAATTTTAAAATAAAATATTAACAAAGAGTTTACAACAACTTAGGATACTATGATCAAATGGGATTTGTACCAGGAATTCAGGGATGGTTCAATATCAGGAAGCATAATCAACCATATCAATAACAAAATCAACAGAAATCATATGATAATCTCAATAGATGAAAAAAAAGCTTTTGATAAAATACCGTACTATTCCTATTAAAAACACTAGAGAGATAGGGATAAAAGGAACTTACCTTAAAATAATAACCAGTATCTATCTAAAACCTACAGCAAGCATTATTTGTAAGGAAGAGAAGCTGGACACATTCCCAATAAGATCAGGGATGACACAAGGATGCCCATTATTATCACTATTATTCAATATTGTACTAGAAATGTTGGGTTTAACAATAAGAAAAGAAAAAGAAATTTAAGGAATTAGAATAGGCAATTAGGAAATAAAATTATCACTCTTTGTAGATGATATGATGATATACTTAGAGAATCCTAGAAAACCATCCAAAAACCTAGTGGGAATAATTCACCACTTTAGCAAAGTTGTACGATATAAAATAAACCCACATATATCATCAGCATTTCTATATATTACTGGAAAAGCCCATCAGCAAGAGATAGAAAGAGAAATTACATTTAAAATTACTGTTGAAAAAATATTTGGGGATCTACCTATCAAGACAAATCCAAGAATTATATGAACACAATTAAAAAAACACTTCTCACACAAATAAAATCAGATCTAAACAATTGGAAAAATATCAATTGTTCAGGGCTAGGCTGATATATAATATAATAAATTAATATAATAAAAAAGATAATTCTGCCTAATTGGTCTACTTATTCAGTGCCATACCAATAAAACTGCCAAAACATTATTTTATAGAACTAGAAAAAATAATAACAAAATTCATCTGAAAGAACAAAATGGTCAAGAATATCAAGGGAATTAATGAAAAAAATATAAAGGATGGTGGTTTATCAAACCTAAATCTATATTATAAAGCAACAGTCATAAAAAACATTTGGTACTGGCTAAGAAATAGAGTGGTAGATCATTGGAATAGATTAGACACACACTACACAATAATCAAAGCCTATAGCAATCTAGTATTTGATAAATTCCCAAATTCCAGCTTCTGGAATATCAAGTCACTATTTGACAAAAATTGATGGGATAACTGGAAAATAATGTTAGAAACTTGGCATAGACCTACATGTTACACCCCATACCAAAATAAGGTCAAAATGGATATATATTTTTGGCATAAAGGTAATGCCATAAACAAATTAGGAGAACAAGGGATAATTTACCTATCAGATCTTTGGAGAAGGGAGGAATTTATGACCAAAGAAGAATTATAGAACATTATGAAAGGCAAAATAGACAACTTTGATTACATTAAATTAAAAAGATTTTGTACAAACAAAAGAAAAAAACCCAAGATTAAAAGGTAAGTACAAAGCTGGGGAAAAAAATTACAGCCAGTATTTCTGATAAAAGTCTCATTTCTTAAAGATATAAAAAATGGTGTCAAATTTATAAGAATACAAGTCATTTCCCAATTGATAAATGGTCACAGCATATGAACAGAGAACTTTCAGATGACGAAATTAAAACCATCTGAAAAAATGCTCTGAATCACTATTGATTAGAGAAACACAAATTAAAACAACTCTTAGGTACCAGAGTTGGTACCTTACTTCTTAGATTGCCTAAGATGACAGGAAAAGAATGATAAATATTGGAGGGGATGTGGGAAAACTGGGTCACTAATGCATTGTTGTTGGAGTTATGAAACAATCCAACCATTCTGGAAAGCAATCTGGAACTATGCTTAAAGGGCTAGAAAATTGTACATACTCTTAGACCCAGCAGTGCCATTCTGTATTCCAAGAAAATCATAAAGGAGGAAAAAGGACCCACATGTGCAAAAATGTTTGTAGCAGCTTTTTATGGTAGTAGAGAGTTGGAAAATGAGTAGGTGCCCATCAATTGGGGAATGACTGAATAAGTTGTGGTACATGAAGATAATGGAATATTATTGTTCTATAAAAATGATGAACAATATGATTATAGGAAGGCCTGTAAAGATTTACATGACCTGATGCTGAGTGAAAGAAGCAGAACCATGAATACATTGTATTTAACAGTAGAAATGTGTGATCAACTATAAAAGGCTTGGTTCTTCTTAGTAGTTCAGTGTTACAAAACAATCCCAATAGACTTTGGACAGAAAAAGCCATCTGCATCCAGAAAAAGAACTATGGAGACTGTATGTAAATCAACACATACTATGTTTACTTCTTTTTTCTGTTTTTTTAATCTCTCCCATGGTTTTTCCCTTTTGCTCTGATTTTTCCTCTTCCAACACGACTCATATAGCAATGTACATTTTAAAAAATAAACTTACTATAATTAAAAAAAGAAAAAGAGAAATTTAAAAAGTAAACTAACTTGTTGTATGTTACATACATACCTGTTGTGTATTGTAGAGAACTTTTCATATTCATGGACATTGACGTCTTTAAAGGAATAGGGGATGTTAAGTGCTCTTATTTCTTCTTTTGGGACTTATTCTTTATAATTTCACAATTTTCAGTTTTGATTATTTAATGGAAGTTATTCTTTATGCTTAAATTGTTGGTAATCATTATTTATATTAGTTTCTAGGCTCTCTTTCTTCACTTTACATTTGTTTATGTAAGTCTTTCTATAGTTAGTTCTTTCTATACTTCTTTGTTTTCTATACATCATATTTATCGCTTCTTACAACATAATATTCTACTGCATTTGTGTAATAAAATTTGTTTAGCAATTCCCTGATCAAATTTTTGAAATAGTTTTTTGGTCAGGGACAGCCTTGGGATATGTGCCTAGCAAGGTAGTTTTACAAGCAGATCCTAAAACTCATTTTTTTTTCTTGAATTAGTTTAACAGGTTTTGCTTTGTATATTCACCAAATGCTTATTTAACATTTCATTTTTCTTAGCCTGTATTACCTTGGGCACTTTCAACTGTGGTGCTACATGAGAATATTTTAAATTCTTGGCTCAGCATACCCAATTTCATTGTATGTAGGAAAACTACACCACCGTTATATTAATTTTTTATTGCTCTCAAATTTTATTAACAGGAATACAATTATAACTCTAGATTTATAAGGTTACAATTCTTACTTTTATTTAAGTATCTCTTAAAAATTAACCTGTTAATAAATAATCAGTTGTTTTTAATTTAATTAATAAATTCATCCACTCTAGGAAAAAAGAAATATTTTAGATAGTGGATTTTATCTACATTTAAAAATGTAGGCACATGTACATACACATACATACATGTACACAAAGGCATAGAAGCAATATCTCATTGTAACCACAATAGTGGCTTATATTATACTTCTTTTAGTAGTTTTGGTTTTGATTTGAACCAGTGCTTTCAGTGATAAAGGGAATTATTGGTTAAAGAATTTCCCTTTGTCAGTTAAGATCAGCAACTATTTTGTAATTTATGATCTTAGTGGGTGACCTGAGACACTATGGAATTAATTCACTATGTTCAGGTTTACCAAACCAGTATATGTTTAACACATGTGAATACAACTTAGGCTGGATAGACTTAAGTGTGAAAAAAATATTATTAACTTCTTACATTTGATTTGTTTTATGACATAATGCTTAGTAGTTTCTTTTTCCTTTCATCTCTCCAATGGCAATTGTAACAAAAAATTAAATAAAAGCCTATTTCATTACCAAAATAAATGTATATAAGCAGAAATAGTTGAAATATGTTCTTTTGAGAATTTTTCTGTCAGAGAATTTGTTTAATAAAATGTGAATTTCTTTTTAATAAAAGAAAAGCTTGTATTATTTCATAAAGACAGCTTGTCTTATTTTTTATACTTTGGAATACAGCAAACTAAAACTATAAACAGGAAGCATCCTGGAAGATATAACCTGGACAGCTATGAACACTCAATTAGACGAATTCGTCCAGCTGAGACCGAAGATATTGCAATTAAGGTTATTTAATTTCTTGAATTCACTCTTGATTCATACACTTCTACTGTTTTCATAGTAAAATTCTGTCAAATCATCCTCCAAATGTCCTTGCCACAAATTACCTTTTGAAATTAACCAGTAAAATAAAATCACTTGTATAACTTTTAGTTTTCTTGTATCCCTTTCCTGCCTCCCCTCTACCTGCTTCCTGCCTCAAGGAAGACAGTACATTTTGAGATAGTTAAAAAAAATACTACTCCTACTAGTCACTTTTTTATTTCACACATTCTTATTGGTACATATTTAACATAATTCCTCATTTAATCTAGTGTCAGATTAAAATAATTTATAGTAGGCAGCTATGCTATTATCATGAATTTTAATTAAGCAAATAATATTATTGTCCTTGGTAAGAAGGGGGTTATATTTTAGAATCTGCAATATCACCAGTTAGTTTTCTGGGCTTCTGGTTCTGCTCATGTACAAAGTGGGTAATTTTATTTGAGATAGTCTAAATAATTGACAACTGTTATGTCATTTCAAAGATATTCTCTCTATTGTCAGAGTACCTGTATTCAAATCCTACTTCTGACACTATCTGGCCCTATGCAAATTATTTAACTTATGTAGGCCTTAGTTTCTTCACCAATAAAATGTTGGAATTGAACTAAATGGCCTCTAAAGTCTTGTGATTTCAAAGTAAGCTTACTAACCTCAACCTTTAAAAATTAAATCAGACATAATTTTTGTCATTCAAAATTATGAAACATCTCAAAGAATATGAATGTTAGAAAAAATACACAGATAACTTAATTTTTTCTCAAAAATCCATACTATGTGAAAGGATTAAGGATGCTTCATTGGTTTGACTTGAAGAACTGAAGGCTTAGGGAGTATCTTGTGTTTTATTGTACAATGCCCTCTATGAGCATATAAAGAGATATTATGTGAAAATTAATGAAAAATGGAGCTGTTTCCAATTTAATAAGAGACAAGAACTGTATTTGAAAAAAAAAGAAGTAGGAGAATGATTTTCCTGGACAATAAGAATGAGATATGAAAAATTCTGTTAATTTGGGGTAAATTGAGACAAGTTCTGATACTGCATATAGTATGAACTATATAGTTTAATATCATTTCCCTCTAGTTTCTTTCATTTCTTTTTCCTTAACCTTGTTTTCTAGGTGACAAATGGGTACTTTTCATGGGGAAGTGGTTTAGCCACATTATCCAATATAGATATACGAATCCCAACAGGTAAGAGTCACTCAGAGATTGTGCTGTGTAATGTTTAACAGCTAAATTGTGTATTCCAAACATAAAGAATTACAGTTTGATGTGACCAAAATGGTGCTAGTGTAAAAGGTAATCATTTTTATACTATAACTCATGGATTGATATGACATCATATAATGATTTCCACTTCAATGGAAGTTATGAAATTGAACATTTAGAGTATAACTTTGAAAAATATTTACTTTGTTTCCTGAAATTCTCATTTTAATAAGTTACGTTTTTTGTTTTTATTTGTCTTTGAACTTACCTCCTACTCAGTTTTTGCCTGATGGGGAAGTTATGTGACATAAAGTGAAGCAGAAAATGTAGTCAATTCTCAGTATAATTTATACAAAAACTAATGAACTATTTAAATGGCATATTTCAAGATATTTCAAATGTTTTTGAAATGAATTAAAATTTAGGAACTAAGATTCTGCCATATAAATGTAAATATATAATAAAAGCATTCATTTTGAAAATACAGACAAAAAGAACCAATGATGCTTTTGCTACAGTTATCTAAGTTTTTCATTCAAAACATATTTTCATCAGAATTGTAGCATTTTGAGCTTGAATGGACTGTCTAATACATTGAAATCTAATCCAAAGCAAGAAGAGAGAGTGAGATTTAAGAGAATAAGAGCTGTCAGGATTTAAATTTTGATCTTCTGGAGATTGAACAGAGTGCTGTTTTCTGTATTTCCACACTGGGGATATCATGACTTAGAGATCTTTAAATTTTAGAGCACTATGAGGTCAAGTATTGATTTGTCTTTCTTTTTATTTCTTTGCACTTCTATTGCTGAGCACATAAGCACATAGTAAACACTTGTTGGCTTTCTCTTATGACTATTGACTGAAGAGAATTTTCAGTCATCTAGTCTAAGACCTTTCTTATTCAAGTGAGAAAACTCACATCTTGAAAGGTACTATAACTTGTCTAAGATCACATTGGTAGTAGTAGCAGAGATAGAGTTCAAACCCAACTACTGTGATAATAATGGCAATAACTAACAGATAAATAATGCTTTAATGTTTGCAAAGCACTTTGCATTTTTATCTCATTTGATGAATATCTACAATAAGTTGTGATGTGTAGTTAGATGAAAAATCTCTACAGTGCATCAATCAGTACATACAAAATATATATCTTAAATATATCAGATGGACAATGAGATGAGTTAAGAATTGAACAGAAGAATAGGTTGGATTGTTTATGGAAAACTGCAAAATTCTCTTAATGAATTCAAGCTTCTTCCTGAAAAAGGCCCATCCTTTTCATAACAGTCTTCTTTCAAAGATGATATATAAGCCATAGAATTCTATAGTCTGTAAAGAATTAAAAATAATGATTACCCAAAGAGCAGTGGAGAAGCAGCATATGGAAAGAGTGTGGAATATTACAAAAATGACAACAGAAGAGTGATGTAAAGGATGTTACAAAGGAAATGTATGATTGAAAATTACACTAGAAAGTGGGTATATATGATAAAAGCAATTGATAATTGGAAAGCTGATATGTTCCATTATTTTTCTCATAAAGCCTAGAGAGAGTAAAGAAAGCACCTAGTACATTTCATAGACCCCTTTTTGGTTAACTTATAGTGGGCAGCAATTATACAGGATGAGTAGGTATAGATAGATTACAACCTGAATTATGGAATACCCACAATGAGATGCATAAAATGAAATGTGATGTTTTAAATGTTTTCAGATTATATTCAAAATATAATTTTCCATATTCTGTAATTAATGAATTTTATTTCAATATTACAGGTCAACTTACAATGATTGTGGGTCAAGTAGGTTGTGGAAAATCTTCTCTTCTTCTTGCAATACTTGGTGAAATGCAGACACTGGAAGGAAAAGTTCACTGGAGCAAGTATGCTTTTTAAAATATTGCTTTAAACCTAAATTATATGAATAACATCTGAAGAGTTAATTTAAAGCTCCATTCTCTAATTAAAAAGAAATGCAGAAAATTTGAATCATTTGTAAAAATTAAGAGTTTAATGGTATAGAATAGATTCTCATTACAGTGCTTTATTTTAATTTTCTTTCTGTCTGTTAGGGCATTCTTTTCAATCTTCTTTGTTGAACTTCTTTCATATTACATTCACATATTTTGGATGCCCCTAAAGTCCTATTCTTTGCCACACATTTGCCACTTTGATGTCATCCTTGATTCTTCCAATTCACCTTACATATCTAATCAGTTGTCTAATATTTTAGTTTCTACTTTGCAACATCTCTCAGACAAATCACTCTCCTCCCACACTCTCAATAAACTGTAGTGGTACCTGGTTTCTTCCAGGATCAAAAATAAAATCTTTTGTTTGCCATGAAAAATTCTTCAAAACTTTTCTCCTTTCTATCTTTCAAGTTTTCTTATACTAATACTATATTGTATCTGAACAATGGACAGGACCTCCTCACAGAAGGGAACCCATTTTCTTCCAAAGTTGTTTTTGTTCACATAATGAGTTCTTTGAAAGTGGTTTTAAAACAGTTAATTAGTTGAAAATGTCTTGTTTCTTTTCATCAAGATGTCAACATGAAGGAAGAATATCATAATCAATGTTTTAAATGAAATTTTGCATTGCAGTGACATAATGAAAAAGACTTCTGAAACAGGACAATAAGGCTCTTCAAGTTGCTATTAGTTTGAATGTATGTTTGTATGAATTCAGGCACTGAACACTGCCACTGATCAAATATTATCCAAGAAACAAGATGTAAGATTCCCTCAGGTTTATTTTTTGGAGTCTCTTGTTTATTGGGAAGGCTTCCTTAACTTTACAACCTCTGTGTCATGAAGTTTTATGTGATTTTTGCTTTTCCTTACAGTTCTGGCAGAATTGAGTTGTACTTTATAAATGTTTCTGTTTTCTGATTGAACACTTTAAAATGCAATTTTATTTCCATGATTATTATTATTATGGTCATCATCTATTTTAGAAAGCAAACTATGGGGGAAATTTATATAGTTTTTTTTATCTTTAACGAAAGATTTGTCTGAAATCAATTTTGATAAATTGTACTCTTTAATGTGTTGCAGTTGTCCCATAACACCTAAAAATTGATTTCGTACGTGTGTGTGTGTGTGTGTGTGTGTGTGTGTGTGTGTGTGTAAAATATATGTATATGCTTACTGGAAACATATTCAATTTATGTTTTCTCCTGTATAGAATTTTTATTGTAAAAATATAATTATAATCAACTATATAATATGTTTATATTATATATATCATATAATCAATTACATAATATAATTATAATCAGTTTGATGTGCAAGTGGTCAAATTGTGCTCTTCTGTGTTTCAGTGTGGCTGCTATGGAAGGAAGTTGGTCAGCCCACCAGCTAAATATCCAACTGGAGGTTTTCTGTGAGGCCTTCACAGAAAAGGATGATAATGGCCAGTTAGAATATCAGGAATTTCCTTATGGAAAAAGGTCTCTCCTTTAGGAGGAGTACTTATCTTGGCCTATTGCTGAGAAGAGCAATTTTTCTGAAAAAGGATGTTTATAATAGCAGAAGAGCTACCATTTTTATTTGACTTAACACTTGAATTATAAATACAAAGAAAATCTTTTAAACTATTAGATGAACAGATTTTAGTAGCATACTCTGAAATTTACTCTGAGGCAACAATGTCTATTTAACTCATTTTTTTTTGGTGTGTGTGGCATTGATTACAGAGAAAATGTATGTGATCTCCAACAACACATCCATTTTCAGATCATCAGAGGCTCTTTTGGTAGTATTTTGTATAAGACAATAGCTTTTTTCAGTTTAAAAAAAAATAAAAGAAATCAGTGTTGAAGTAATTTTTGGCCTTTTTTTTCCCATTCCCCTATGGCTAGTCATATATATTTCCCACTAAATTCAAAGACCAGTCCTTTTTCTTCTTTGAGGATAACACTTCTGTATGTTATGTGTGCTATCAAGAAAAAAGGGAATACATCTAAAATTCAACTTACCATATTTTTCCAGGCATATATCCTATAAACAACTCCAAAAAATCTAGAATTTCTTTAAGTCTAGGAAATAGGAATGCCAAAGAGAAATTTAAATGAAGTTCTTCAATGCTTTTTATACTCAGAAGTCAAGATTTGTATGAATTCCCCATTTAGCTTTGCATTTTGACTCTGTAAAATATCAGAAAAGTGTTTTAAATGTAGACTTTGGAGTCGTGACATGACTTGGCAGGATCTTGAAAAAGACTTTTTGTGGCTTATTTTGTCTATTGGGGAAATGCTATTGTATATGAACATGGTTGATAATAATTTGTTTTTAATGACTGTACTCTTGTTAAAATTGACATTTTTTGATAGAAAATATTTATTAACTGAAATTAGCCAATGACAATAGATGTTTCTTTTTCTTGCCTAACTGTATAGTACAACACTTATTCACCCATGTAATAACAAAATACAATTAAATAAAACTATAATAGGAAACTCCTGGATGAGGAAATTCACTTTTACCAATGCAGGTCTACACTTTCTCTAGAGTCTTAGAGAAATGCTTACAGAATGAAGAGGTAATATAATAATTACATGATTATAATATATCATTTTAATATTTAATATTATTGTTTTTATTAACAGCCATTTTTTTGGTATCACAGTATCTCAGTATCACAATTCTGAGGGATGTCAAAAGTCATCTAGACCAACATCTATTAGGATATTCCTGATAAATGAGCCTCCACTAAAGAGTTCTAGTGAAGGAGAAACTATTTGCCAAACATCTCATTTCACTCTGGGGCAGGTATTATAGTTAAGAAATTTTTCCTTATAATATGTCTTCCTGAAACTGGTAGCTATTTCCCCTAATTCTGATTCCTGTGGCAAGACCTCAACTAATACCTCTTCCAGTAGCTGCAAGTATTTATATATCACTGTCATGTTCTCCCTAAGTGTTCTCTTTCAGTTCCTTCAAACGGTTCTGATATAGCATGGCTGCAAGGTCCTTCAGAAGAAATGGTGAAAAGCAAGAAGGAAAATGTTCTTATGCCCAAGAAAAAGCAAAAGGAAAGTCTTTGGCCTATAAGCTGGTTAACTTGACTTTTCTTCTTAACAAAATTCTAGAATTTATTAGTTAAAATATGTCTTATGAGCATTTAGACTGGGAGGTAATATCCATTAAGTCTGTGAGACATTATACATGGACCAGGAAAATCCACTGAACAAGTGTCATATGGAGGGAGAAGGATTTGGCTTGGTTGAAAAACATTTTATATGAAAAAGATTGGAAAGCTTTAGGGCAAAACAAGGTTCATATAAACCAGGATGGTAAAATGGAAAGGGGACAGACTTGGGAGTCAGAGAGTCTGGGTTCAAGTCTCACCTCTTCCACTTAATTCCTATATGAACTGGGCAAGTCACAATAATACCTCTGGATTCAGTTTTCTCAACTATAAAATGAGTTAGAAAGAGGGTTTCTGAGAACCCTGTTACTCTAGATATATGATGTTTGTATGAAAGGGTGATACAGTAGCCACAAAAAGTTAATGTGATTTTAAACTGCATTAATAGAGGATAATACCAAAAAAATGGAAATGAAAACTCAATATAAAGTGATGAATTTGGAAATCATGTTCTCAGGAACAAACTCTGTATAAATGATGTCCTTTTTGAAATATTTAAGAGTAAACAACCATAATACAAACATGGTCTCACTCGACCATAGTATAGTTGGATTTTTCCCTCCCATCCCAAAACTGTGATACTCAAGAGTTTAAATTAATTACTTTTTTTAATTACCCATGATTACTTTATTTGTATAGCAATATCCAAAGGCATGGATTTTTTTTGTTGTTGTCTTTATTCTTTGATACTGATTTCTGTGAGTTACTAGGCTTCTTTCTGTTACTGGAAGTCCAATTTTCTCATGGCAAGAATTTATTAAATAAATATAAATTTAACCCTTGGGTTAGAGACTCAATCTTGACCTAAAAAGCCCAGATACAATTTCAGAATCTTTCACTGTCCTTGCACATTGCTTCAATTCCAGGAGAAAGGGTGAATATTAGTATCTAACAGTCACTATTAGTGATTACCAGCATCCCTCACATACATTCATGCTTACAAGGCTTCAGAAAAACTTTATTTACACAGGGCAAAGAATGAAATCAGACCTGAGGCCCCCTTCCAGTGGGGTCATAGGATCATCAATTTAGAGTTATAAGAGTCTTAAAGGCATCTGGTTCAAACCTGAATTTTTAAAATTTGAGGAAATTTAATATCATTTGACTGAAGCTGCCCTCTCTAAAGCTGCAAATGAACTATTAATTGCTAAATATGATGTAATTTTTTTAAGTCTTAAGCATTTTCAATTAATTTTTTTGATATTACTACCCACTTTCCTTGCTAAGTTTTCATGACACTTCTCCATCTTAGTGTGCCTCTTTTTTATGACCCTCTTCTGAGTTTCCTTCTCTAGTTGATCATTCCTATTCCATTTTCCTTCCATAATCTCATTCAATTTCATGGATTTAATCTCTATGCTGATGACTTCTTAGATCTATTTATCCAGCCCTAGTCTTTCCTGCAAGTTTCAATTACTCATCATCAATTACCTAGTACTTTTAGATACATCTTACATTTAAGACAGAATTCATTGTCTTTCTCTCTAAACTTTCCCTTTTCTCAAACTTCTTTCAAGTCTTTCAGATTCATAATTTCTAGCATTTCTAATATTCTATGCTCTTCACTACACATATTGAATTAATTGCTGCATCTTCCTTTTTCTACCTTCACGACATCTCTCATCTGTCTTCTTCACACAGCTATCATTATAGCTCACGCCTTCAAGTTTCATGTGTATTATCACATTAGCCTCCTATTTGGTCTCCCTCAAGTTTCTCACCACTCCAGTTCATCCTATGTACTGCCAAATTAATTTTCCTTAAGTATGGGTCTAATAATCATATTACTCTCTCACTCAAATAATTCCTTCCAATTTACTTTCAAGATAGAATACAAAGCCCCACACAAGTACACCTCTATTTTTCCAGTCCCCCTGAATACTTCTTCATATCTTTTACCCCACAGTGCAGACAGATTGTTTTTCACCACTTTCTTTACACTTTACACTCCATCTTTTATCTCTTTGTCATTGCACTGCTTGTTACCCATGCCTAGGATGCATCCCTTCTTTACCTCTCTGCCCCACAGATCCCCTCTCCTTTCAAGATATAACTCAATCACCATCTAATGTATGAAATCTGTCTTAACCCTCCCAAATTGTTAATGCCTTTTCATCCAAATCACCAAGTTCAGTGTCCTTTCCACTATATCATTACATCCATAGCAGAAATAGACTGATAGCATTTACCTCTTTTGATTTTTTCTATTTCTTTTGTGTAGGACCTGCTTTATAAGTATTTGCAAGTTGTCCACATATTAGATTGTAAGCTTTTTGAGAGCAGGAGGTTGTTTTTTTCCTCTTTTTGTACCCCCAGAACTTAGAACAGTGAAAGGCATATAGTAGATAATAAATGCTGCTTGATTGTTTAACTATATTGCATATATTTGTATTTATTAATTTTATATGTACTTTTTGCCTAGCTTCTCTCCCCCTCGGGAGTAGGTATTGATACATTCTTTATACTTTTATTCTCATTGCCTAGCACAGCATCTGACACATGGTAGGTACTTAGATAAATACTTTTTGATTAGTTGACTATTGAAACTGAATTAAGTGACATGCCTAAAGTTTTTGTTAGTAAGTGGTCAAGCTGGGCTATGAATCTAACTTTTGGGTTTCATATCCCTTATTCTTCCCATTGTATCATATTAATGGTCCCAGATCTTGTACAGTATCACCTTAGGGAGGTTCCCAGCAAGAGAGGTGTCTACCTTGCTCTTTCACCAGGACCTTTCTTCCCATAGTCATTTTGTTTGTTCTAGAAGGCATCATGATCCCTTATATTGTTATTCTTGTTCTTTGTTATACTCTTCTGTTTCCTTCTATTTGGCTCTGCTCCCTGACCCTCAATAGATCAATGGTCAAAGAAATATGAACAAATAGTTTTTAAAAGGATTATTATTAAAATTATATGAGATAACACCCTAAAACACTAACAGTAAGAGAAATGCAAATCAAAGCAACCCTAGAGATTTCAGCTCAACCAAGGAAATTGGCAAAAATAACTAAAAATAGTCAGTTTGGTGAGGTACTGAAAAGAGCAAAATACTACTACCTTGTTGGCAGTACTATGAATTAGTATAACTATTATAGAAATCAATTTAATACTATGCAAAGTAATTAAAATATTCATATTTGTTAACCCAGAAATTTTGCTACTAAGCATAAAACCCAAAGAAGTCTTTTCTAACATCATTTTTCTTTTTTTGTATTAGCAAAAAATGAGGTGCCCATTTTGGGGAAAAGGCAAGCAGATTGTGATCTTTAAATGTAATGGAATATTGTGTTATAAGAAACAACAAATATGAAGAATATAGAGAAGCATAGGAAGACTTTAATAAATTGATGCAGAGTAAAATAAGCATTATCATGAAAAAATATACTTGGTGACTATAACAATTCAAATGGAAAGAATAACCACAACACAATCAAAAATGGGTATATCGAAAATTACAAAGAACAAGCATGACCCAAAGAAAAGTTATTAAAAATGCTTTCCAAGGGGCAGCTAGGTGGTGCAGTGAATAGCACTAGCCCTGAAGTTAGGAGGACCTGAGTTCAAATCTGATCTCAGACACTTAACATTTCCTAGCTGTGTGACCCTAGGCAAGTCACTTAACCCCAATTGCCTCAGGAAAAATAAAAAAAAATACTTTCCAAGATTCATTTGCAGATACGTGGGGTGCATGAGAATCAAATACTTATGCACACACACAACACACACATATATGCATAAATGTGTGTGTTGTGTGTGCAAATAGATATATATCATATATAGATATGCTTTTTAAAAAGACATTATTTCATTTTTGCTTGTTTTTTGTCTTTTTCCCTTTTCTTTTAAAAATTTATAGCAGCTCTCTGGAAGGAAAGAAGGGGAAAGATATATGGGGAAATTTAAGCAATGTTAAAACAAAAGATTTCAGTATAAAGTTATTTTTAAGCATTAAAAAAGAGAACATGTCTTAGAAATAAGAAAAAGGACAGGCCAAAAAGGCAAGCCTGTATTTCTTTTTTTTTCAAGAAGAAAGGTAGGAAGGGTTAGATATAGTGAGGATCAAATAACTTTAAAAAAATAAAATTGATGCTTATAAAACAGGTAGAAAATGCCTTGTTACTGATATGGGAGCAGTTATCAAATTAGCTGATTCTGGAGTTAGAGTAAAAATCTAAATTAATATCAAACTAAAGGAAAAAAATAAGTTGAAATTATGACTAAGGATTAAGGAAGTTTTTGCCTGACTCAGTCAGAAATGGAAAATTGGTAAAATTTAGACATCAACACAAACTATCATCATTTCCCTAAGGAACTTAAGTCATATAAATCAACTGTCACAATTAGGAGACTTTAAAAGGGTCTATAAAAACATCTTAGTGAGCACCATTCTCCTTGACAAGTGTTGTCAAGGACAACACCAGCTTAGAATATAAACTTGGTTTTTAAAATCTTATGAAGGAATATGTAGAAGATTATAACTGGTATCACCTCATAAAATGGAGATAAACAGTGGATAGAGAAAACAAGTTTACAAAAAGCTTTATGAGAGGCTCAATTTAGTCAGATTGTTCTCGGGGCATTTAAGGACAAAACAAAAGAAAAAAAGGAAGAAAATCCTTAAGTATTTTATAACATTTTTTTTCATCAACAGTGTACATATAAACTCTACTGTCACACTCCTCAATCTCTCAACAAAGACAATATCAACGAACCTAAAGAAAAGGAAAATGGAAAGTAGTTTGGGCCATCTCAAGCTAACATAGGGGAAGTTTGTGCTGGAGGTGACATGATTTTAAAGACAATGAGGAATGAATTCTCAAGATATTTTAAAAAATAGAGCATATCAAAACTTAAACAGTCTTTTATTATAGATGAAAGCAAATGAGAGACTATCCATGGCCAATAGTGTCTATTAATTCATATCTAGAAAATTGTAATGAAAATTACATGATGAATGTTTATTACATACATCCTTATAAACACACACATCTAAATGTAAATACATGATACTTTATCTCTCCCTGCTCCCGTTTTCATTTTAAAACATTTATGTTTTTTTTTAAATTTTGAGTTCCAAATTTTATCCTTCCCAACTCTTCCCCCTCCTTGAGACTATATAAACAATCAGATATAGGTTATACCAGTACAATCATGTAAACTTTTTCATATTTGTCATTTTGTATAAGAAGACTTGAATAAAAGAAAAAAGAAAGAAAGTGAAAATTAGTATGCTTCAGTCTTTATTCAAGCAGTATCAGTTTTTTCTCTGGATGCCAATAGTATGCTTCATGACGAGTATTTATTAAGCTTCTATCTAACTGTGGGGAAGTTAGATGGCACAGTGGATAGAGCACTTGAGCCAGGAGGACCTGAGTCAAGTTCACCCTCAGACACTTAACACTAACTAGCTATGTGACCTTGGGCAAATCACTTAATTTCAAAAAATTGCCTTTCAAAAAATTTGTTTAAAAGTTTCTATTATAAGTCAGGTACTGTGCAAGTACTAGGGATACAAATAAAAAAGGCAGTCTTTGCTGTCAAGGAATTTATAATCTAATAGGGAAAGAGAAAAGCACCAAGACATGAAACCAAGTAAAGTAAAAGAACTGGTTGCCGTTTTGAGCTCTCTGCCTTTTAAAGAAGAAATAGTAACTGATGAAATTTTATTTTATTTTTTTTATTTTATTTTTTTTTAAATTTTTATTTTATTTGCATAACATATGTGTGGGTAATTCTTCAACAATAACCCTTACATAGCTTTCCGTTACAAATTTTCCCCCCAACTCCCCACCCCTCCCCTAGATGGCAGGATATCCACTACATGTTAATTATGTTAAAATATTGGCAAATCGAATATATGTATACATATTTCCAAACTTATCATTGGTGTGCAAGAAAAATCTTATCTACACAAACGATATATCAGATAAAGGAAACACAATGTAAGCAAACATCAATCAAGGAGTATGAGAATGTTATGTTGTGGTCCACATTTCGCATCCCTCTCTCTGGGTGTATATGGCTTTCTTCAGTGAACAATTGGAGGTGGTTTGAAACATATCATTGTTGAAGAGAGCCATGTCCATCAGAATTGATCGTCATATAGTACTGTTGTTGCCGTGTATAATGATCTCCTGGTTCTGCTCATTTCACTCAGCATCAGTTCATGTAAGTCTCTCCAGGCCTCTCTGAAATCATCTTGCTGGTCATTTCTTACAGAACAATAATATTCCATAACATTCATATACCATAATTTATTCAGCCATTCTCCAATTGAAGGGCATCTATTCAATTTCCAGTTTCTAGCCACTACAAAAAGGGCTGCCACAAACATTCTTGCACATGTGGGGCCTTTTCCTCCCTTTATGATTTCTTTGGGATATAAGCCCAATAGAAATGCTGCTGGGTCAAAGGGTATGCACAGTTTGATAACTTTTTGAGCATAGCTCCAAATTGTTCTCCAGAATGGCTGTATCCGTTCACAGCTCCACCAACAATGCATCAGTGTCCCAGCCCTCCCACAACCCCTCCAACATTCATCATTAACTTTTCCTGTCATTTTAGCCAATCTGACAGGTGTGAAGTGGTATCTCAGGGTTGTCTTGATTTGCATTTCTCTGATCAATAGTGATTTGGAGCACCTTTTCATATGACTATAAATAGTTTTAATTTCATCCTCTGAAAATTGTCTGTTCATATCCTTTGACCATTTATTGATTGGAGAATGGCTTGAATTTTTATAAATATGAGACAATTCTCTATATATTTTAGAGATGAGACCTTTATCAGAACCCTTAAATGTAAAG
>JAJPUD010000272.1:0-17442 GCA_023553655.1 Myrmecobius fasciatus | reverse complement strand
ATTGGGAATGGTTCTAGTTTGACTCCATTACATATGATGCTTGCTGAAGGTTTTAAGTAGATACTACTTATCATTTTAAGGAAAAGCCCATTTATTCCTATACTCTCCAGTGTTTTTAATAGGAATGGGTGTTGGATTTTATCAAAGGCTTTTTCTGCATCTATGGAGATAATCATATGATTTTTATTAATTTGGTTATTAATATAATTGATTATGCTAATAGTTTTCCTAATATTGAACCAGCCCTGCATTCCTGGTATAAATCCTACTTGGTCATGATGTATTATCCTGGGGATGACTTTCTGTAATCTTGTTGCTAAAATCTTATTTAAAATTTTTGCATCAATATTCATTAGGGAAATGGGTCTATAGTTTTCTTTCTCAGTTTTCTCCCTACCTGGTTTAGCTATCAGCACCATATCTGTGTCATAGAAGGAATTTGGTAGTACACCTTCTTTCCCTATTTTTTCGAATAGTTTATATAGTATTGGGATTAATTGTTCCTTGAATGTTTGGTAAAATTCACATGTAAATCCATCTGGTCCTGGAGATTTTTTCTTAGGGAGTTGATTAATAGCTTGTTCTATTTCTTTTTCTGAAAGAGGGCTATTTAAATAATTTATTTCCTCTTCTGTTAATCTGGGCAATCTATATTTTTGTAGATATTCCTCCATTTCATTTACATTCTCAAATTTATTGGCATAAAGTTGGGCAAAGAAACTCCTAATTATTACTCTAATTTCCTCTTCATTGGAGGAAAGTTCTCCCTTATCATTTTTGAGACTAATAATTTGATTTTCCTCTTTTCTTTTTCTAATCAAATTAACTAAAGGCTTATCTATTTTGTTGGTTTTTTCATAAAACCAACTCTTACTTTTATTTATTAATTCAATAGTTTTCTTATTTTCAATTTTATTGATCTCCCCTTTAATTTTCAGAATTTCCAATTTGGTATTTAATTGAGGGTTTGTAATTTGGTCTTTTTCTAGCTTTTTTAATTGTAAGCCCAGTTCATTAATCTTCTCCTTCTCTGTTTTACTCAAGTAAGCATCTAGAGATATAAAATTACCCCTTATAACCGCTTTAGCCGAGTCCCACAAATTTTGGTATGTTGTCTCATTGTTGTCATTCTCCTGGATGAAATTTTCGATTGTGTCTATAATTTGCTCTTTCACCCATTCGTTCTTCAGGATTAGATTATTTAATTTCCAAATAACTTGTGGCTTATTTTCTCCTGGCCTTATATTACATGTGAGTTTTATTGCATCATGATCTGAGAAGGATGCATTTACTATTTCTGCTTTTCTGCAATTGATTTTGAGGTTTTTATGCCCTAACACATGATCAATTTTTGTATAAGTTCCATGAACCCCTGAGAAAAAAGTATACTCCCTTCTATCACCATTCAATTTCCTCCAGAGATCTATCATACCTAACTTTTCTAGCCTTTTGTTAACCTCCCTAACTTCTTTCTTATTTATTTTGGAATTTGATTTATCTAATTCTGAGAGAGCAAGGTTGAGATCTCCCACTAGTATAGTATTACTGTCTATTTCTCCTTGCATCTCTCTTAACTTCTCCTCTAGGAATTTGGATGCTATACCACTTGGTGCATATATGTTAAGTATTGATACTGCTTCATTGTCTATGGAACCCTTTAGTAAAATGTAGTTTCCTTCCTTATCTCTTTTAATTAGATCTATTTTTGTTTTTACTTGATCCGAGATAAGGATTGCTACCCCTGCCTTTCTTTGTTCACCTGAAGCATAGAAGATTCTGCTCCAGCCCTTTACTTTCACTCTGTATGTATCTCTATGTTTTAGATGTGTTTCTTGTAAACAACATATTGTAGGATTCTGGCTTTTAATCCAGTCTGCTACCCGCTTCCGTTTTATGGGAGAGTTCATCCCGTTCACATTCACAGTTAAAATAACTATATCTGTATTCCCTGCCATCTTATTTACCCAGAGTTATGATTTACTCTTCCCTTTCCCCTCTCTCCCTTCCCCCTCCCCAGTACTTTGCTCTTGAAGACCACCTCCCACCAATAATCCTCCTCCCTTTAGAGTCCCTCCCTCCCCTTTATACCTTTCCCCTAATCCTTCTATTAGTTTATCCCTTTCCTTTTCTTCCCTCCCTCCTACCTTCCCACAAGGAGGGTCAGTGCTTTCTTTGAAGCCAAATGTGTCTGATATACTCTCTTAGAGTCCAATCTAATGAGAGTAAGGTTTACACAATCAATACTCATCACCCTCCCTTCTTCCCCTCAATTATATTAGATCTTCTATGTCTCTTTATGAGATTTTGCCTTATTTTACCTCCTATATTTTTACTTTATTTTGCCTCCTTTTCCCCCCTCCCCCCTTTTTCTTTTTCAGTATGGTATCCCTTCCACCTCTAATTTCTTTTCCATTATTATCAAAGAAAAATCAAATTATACTGCCATTCTTTAAAGGATACCTATAGTAGGAATATAGTTCTCCAGAGTTTTCCTTTTTACCTTTTTATGTTTCTCTTGAGTTCTCTATTTGGAGGTCAAATTTTTTGTTCAGATCAGGTCTTTTCATTAGAAATAGGTGAAATTCTCCTGTATCATTGAATGACCATCTTCTTCCCTGGAAGATGATGCTCATTCTAGCTGGATAACTTATTCTTGGCTGTAAGCCAAGTTCTTTTGCCTTTCGGAATATCTGGTTCCAGGCCCTTCGATCCTTCAATGTGGAAGCTGACAGATCCTGTGTAATTCTAATGACAGTTCCTCGGTATTTGAACTGTTTCTTTCTAGCTGCTTGCAATATCTTTTCCTTGGTGCGATAGTCCTGAAATTTGGCCACGATATTCCTTGGGGTTTTAATTTTGGGGTCTCTTTCTGGAGGTGATCGGTGAATTCTTTCAATGCCAATTTTGCCTTCTGATTCTAAAACATCAGGGCAATTCTCTTTCATGATTTCCTGGAAGACAGCATCCAGGTTCTTTTTTTCATCGTGGCTTTCAGGGAGTCCGATAATCCTTAAGTTGTCTCTCCTGGATCTGTTTTCCAAGTCAGTTGTTTTTCCTAGGAGATATTTCATATTTTCTTCTATTTTTTCATTTTTTTGTTTTTGTTTAACTGATTCTTGAAGTCTTATTGAGTCATTTACTTCTATTTGTTCAATTTTAATTTTTAGAGTATTATTTCCTTCAGTTATCTTTTTTAGCTCCTTTTGTAGCTGGCCAATTGAATTTCTGGATTCAATGCATTCTTTTTCCATTTTGCCAGTTTTATTTTTCAGTGAATTGTTGTCTTTTTCCAATTCACCAATTTTGTTTTTCAGTGAATTGTTGTCTTTTTCCAATTCACCAATTTTGTTTTTCAGTTCACTATTTTTATTTTCCAGTGAATTGGTGATTTTTTCCAATTCACCAATTTTGTTTTTCAGTGAACTGTTTTCTTTTTCCAATTCACCAGTCCTATTTTCCAGTTTTTGATATTTCTGTTGCCCTGATCTCAATTTATTTCCCCATTCTTCTTCTAGCTCTCTTTTGAGATTCTTAATGCAATCATCCAGGTAAGCCTTCTGAAAGGGAGACCAACTTAAGTCTGCCTTTGTGGCTTCATCTGGGATTGTTTTCATAATGTCAGGATCTGGGGACTGTTCTATTTTTTCTCCGTAAAAGCTTTCTATGGTGAGAGCTCTCTTCTGCTTCTTGCTCATGATTTAAAGTTGGGATATTGGTCAAAACCAGAGAAAACTGCAACAATTTATATTTGCCCTGGGGCAGTTTGCCGAGTTGACTTCCGGTCTGAGGCTGGTGGGGCTAGACCACGTTTTCAGTTTCTCTAGATCCACCCTTTACCAAAGGCAGATCTGTCAAAGCACCTGCCCGCAAGCAGAGCAAAGTGGCCCAGGCGTCTCCCAGGGGCTTCCTGGGTGCCCAAAATCCGCCCCTCTATCACAGCCCTGACTTCCGCCCCGGCTGGAGTCCGATCGCGACCAGCGGCCGATTTCCCCTGAGGCTAACCTTCTCCGGAGTTCTTTCAAGGTAGATCTTTTATAGAAGTGTGTTGTAGTCCAAATGCTTGGCGAGGACCTCACTCGGAAACCAGTTTTAAAGCTTACTTTGTCTGGGTTGGGGGAATGTCGGAGGGAGTTCAGAGAGAAAGCTGTTCGCAGTTCGCCATCTTGGCTCCGCCCTGATGAAATTTTAATAGCAAGACTGAAGCAGTCTCCATGGAGATTATATGAGGATGAGTATTTGTAAGCATATTCTTAATGGGGAATGATGAAGTTGGTGATGAATTTCCTTGTTGAAGAAAAACTTTCAAAGGAAAAATAAAAAAAGGAAAAAAAAGTTTCAAAAATTATGTTGTCAAGAAGACCACATTTTATACTTATAAGTTTGACTAAAAATTATAGAGTAAAAGAACTTACCTTTTAATTATTATTATTGACTATAAAAAGGCATTTCTTTTGTTAGAGTAAAATATTTCCTTAAGTATTCCTCTCCAACAAAGGGTCTACATGTATACACAAATCTCAATAAGATTACTCAAAAAAAGTGGCAACAGAGAAATTTTTGAAGTAAGGCATAAACAGGGAAACTCGTGCTGGCTAAAGGTATTTGCTATTATTTTAGAGGATACCTAAGAGAGATTCTAAATAGAAAGGATTCCCTGTGCTTGATGAGAGTCTCTGATTGTAAATTGTATCAAGCTCTTCTAAATGAGATTTATAATCATTTAAAAGAGTTTAGCTGAGTTATTCAAGAAGGGGAAAAACAGTTTTAGGAAAAAATGTGTTGTCTACACTATACTACACAGTTGGATGGGCAGCTCATTTACTGTCAGATCCACCAAATTTCAAAATTTGAAGAGAGCTCAGTAACAACTTTGTTCAACCATAGACAAAAAGAAAACCCACCACAGCAAATTGTCATCCAGCCTCTGCATAAAGACTTATGTTGTATGAGAGTCCCCTACATCCCAAGATTAACATTTCAGTTTTGGATAGCTATATTTTAAATTTTACCATACATTCAGAATAATTTTTACCTTTGTTCCACTTCTACAAATTGTTTTTAGACTTGCTTTATTGGGTCAGGCAGCACAAGTCAAATACATCTTCTTCATGGCAAATTTTAAGTACTGGAAGTCAGCTTCCATATTCTCCCCAAGTCTTCTTTTCTTTTTTCTTTTCTTTCCTTTTTTTTTTTTTTTTTTTTTTGCTTTTGCTGAGGCAATTGGGGTTAAGTGACTTGCCCAGGGTTACACAGCTAGGAAGTATTAAGTGCCTGAGACTAGATTTGAACTCAGATCCTCCTGACTTCAGGGCTGGTGCTCTATCTACTGCACCACCTAGCCGTTCCCCCCTTCCCCCACCAAGTCTTCTTTTCTCTTGGAACACAACTCCAAACCCTTCAACCAAAACTCTTATGACATGGACTAGAAACCCTTTACTATTCTTGCCACTTTTATCTGGATATTTATGAGATTATTGATGTCCTTCCTAAACTTCAGTATATGTTATTGATCACAGTACTACAGGTGGAGTATGGCAGTGCACAAAGAATCTGGCATTCCTTATTCTTAGAAATGATGTTTTTTTTTTAAGATCATATTAATTTTTTTTCTGACTGCTACAACTTACTTTTGATCCATTATTGAGCTAATATTTTACTAAAATTTCCAGATTTTCTCTAGGCAGACTGCTATCTAACCATGCTTTTCCTGTCTTATAAAGTCAGTTTTGGGAACTCAAATCTAAGATATTTATTCCTATTAATTTTCATCTTTAATTGATTAACCTGCCAAGATCCTTTTAGAGCTGACTTCATTTAGTGTCTCAGCTGCCTTTCCTAGTCTTTTGTCACCTATAATTCTGAGAAACTTACCACCTGCTATTTTTATCTAAAGTGTGTTATTTTTAAAACTGTAAAAAGCACAGAACCAAGCAGAGAACCCGCAAGGCCCTCCACTGGAGACCTCCTTCCAAATTGACATTGGCTTATTAATCATTACTTTTGAGTTCTACCATTCAACCTTTTCTGAAGTTATATCAATAGTTCACATCTTTTCCTTATTTTACACAAGCACAGAAGATGATGTTTAATCAAATGTTGTGCTGAAATATAAACAAACTATCTATGACATTACCCAAATCTACCATCTTTCTCTCTTAAAATTACCTAGTAGAATTCTGGTTTGATTTCTAGAACTCCAAATTTTTTTAAGCACTTTTCTTTCTTAAAGTGGCAGTATCTTCTGTAAAGGCTACTATACTCTTGAAACAACGTCCTGCCTCTTATTTTCTTATATACCTCTTCTTTCTACTGCAGTGAATGTTCCCTTGCAAAAAAGATTCATCCATACATATACATCTATATGTATAGTGTATGTGTTTAAACACTGGCTCATTCATTCATTGAAGTCATCATTTGCATCTGAAAGCAAATTCAGCATTCCAACTTTTTCTTTAAGACAAGCTTGTTTATAATAATTTGATAGTTTTCTTCATTGTTTTTTCTATGTTGTTTTCATCATTCTTAATATTGTTTACCTGATTTTATTTAGTATTCTCTGCATCAATTCATGCATGTCTTTTCATATTTCTCAGGCATCATTTCATATTACAGAATAACATTCCATTTTATTAATGTATTATGATTTATTTAACTATTCTCCAATCAATGAATACCACTTTATTTCTGGTTCTTTGCCATCACCAAAAGTGTTGCTCTGAATATTTTGACATATATAGAATCTTTCTATTTTTAATTTCATTGGAATATCTCATTCATAATATTGATATTTTAGGATCTTTTTCTCTAAATGATATATTCCCAAATGATATTTCCAAAATTGTTGGACTAATCCATAGTTTATCCAGTAGTGTATTAGTACATCTATCTTCCTGAAGCCCCTTCAGCTCTGAATATTGCTTTCATTTGTCAGCTTTGCCCACTAAATGTTAAAGCATGAAACCTCCAAATTGTTTAAATTTTATAATTTCTTATTATTGATGTCTTGGAGCAATCTTTCCTATGGCTTTTGATAATTTTTCATTTCTCTATTTAGTGTTAACAATAAAGCATCCTCAGAGTTGAAAAATTTCTTCTGTTTATTCATATGTTTTGATCACTTATTTACTGGGGGAATGAATGTTTGGAGCATTTTACAGTCATATATTTTGTATTAATTCCCTCTATGTGATATTATAACCTATACATAGATGTCATACCCTTATCAGAAACATCTGAAAAAAATATTTTCCAGCTAACAGTTTTCTCTGTCATACCAAATTTATTGATTTTGATCATGTAAAAACTTTATAATTTCTTTTCATAAAATTTTATCCTTGCTTGGTTAAAGAATTTCCCCAAGATACACAGTTGTGAAAAGTATTTCTTCATTCATTGTCCTCCATTTCTTAAAAAAAGTTATCCTTTTTATATTTTGATTGTATAGCCATTTGAAACTTGTAGTTTATTTTCTAAGATGTTAGTTTAAATCTGTTACTTGACAAATTTCTCTAGTTTCTCCAGCAGATCTTGTTCTTAAGTAAATTTGTTTTTGATTTTTACTTAAGTAGTGTATTCCACTGATTTGCTTTTATATATTTAAATAATAAATAATTTTAATGAATACTTTTTCATAATATATTTTGGATCTGGAAGAACTGTTCCATCTTTATTTTTATTTTTCCCCACTTTCTATAGAATTATAGGAGTATAAATTTGGTGTCCAGATGCTCTCTTATTCCTGAAGTTTTGTGACTCTTTTCTTGCCCTCTTCCTGTCTTACTGCTCCTTAGTATCCTTGATGGATACTGTTTCCCTTTTATTTTCCTTTTTTTTTTGTGTAGATGTATCCTAAGGCTTCTCTCTCCCTCTGACTCCTAATCTCAGTGTCTCTCTCTGTCCACCTGACTGTGTCTCTCTCTGTCTCTCTCTCTGCCTCTCTCTGTCTGTTTCTGTTTTTCTGTCTCTCTCTCTTGTCTATTTGTCTCTCCATCCTGTGATGATCTTTTTAGCTATTTGTTAGATTCAATTATATATACACAAGTGGCTCAAAACTACACATTCACCCTTTATCTCTCCCCTGATTGCTAGGATTTTTATCTGGATGTTTCATCATCATCTCAAACAAATGCAAATTGAAACTCCATATTTTTCCTTTTAAATTCCCGTACCTTTTCTGAACTTTTCATGCTTCTTGATTTACACATATAAAGTACTTATTAAGTATTTATTAAATGAATGAATTAGGAGAATGTACAAAGATGGGAAGTGTCATAATTCAAGAAGTAGCTAGCATCACAGAGGAACAAAATAAATAGAACTTGAAAGTCTGATTTTGTACCCAATCTTCAGATTTCAAGTGTTTTTTAAAATTATTCTTTCTCTTATATTTTATTAATAGAAGACTTTTGACTGAATTCCTTGTGCAATTTAGTCCATCCCTTTGAACACAGTATATTCTTTAACTTTTTTTTTTAATTTTTGATGTTATTTTCTTCAGAGCATGAGTACTTATTAGCTGCTTATGTGGAATGGGTGAAATGAATAATGTAACTAACCAAAAGAAAATTTCAATGACAGTTTCAGATTACTTTAGTGTAAGGTGAATATAGAAGAAGAATATAGCTAACATAAATTCCCTCTCTTACTAATTTTTTTTTTTTTGCTGAGGCAATTGGGATTAAGTGAATTGCCCAGCGTTCCACAATTAGGAGGTATTAAATGTCTGAGACCAGATTTGAATTCAGGTCTTTCCTAACTTCAGGGCTGGTACTCTATCCACTGTACCACCTAGCTGCCCCTCTTCCTATTTTTAAAAGCAAAAAATTATCTTCCTCCTTTCCTGAGAAAATTGCATATTTATATACTAAGAACATTTAAAGGCTCATGAAATTTGTTTATTTTTTAATGTTTGGAATAATTAATTAATATATTTCTTTCCAGGAAATGAATTAAAATAGACACAATAAAATCTGGTCAAACAATTGAGCTAATAGTTATTTTGTTATAGAAATCAATTGGGATAAAAGTTATGAAGACATAATTTTTATTGACAATGAAAGTCAGCAATGTAGGGAACCTGTTCTATTGGCTCTAGGGTATAGTTCATCCCCTCCAAACACACAGGTCTTGACCAATTAATAATTTAGCTGATAAAGTGAAATAACATGGTAGTAAGTATCAGAGATAGGATTTGACAGTTTCTGACTCCAAGCCTCCTCACCATTATGCAAAATATGATCAGTAGTGACATAAAGTTTCACAGTAACAAAACTAGTTTGTCCTAAAATATTTACTTTGAATCAGTAGCCTCTACTGTAGTGATGGAAAGCTAATGATTAATCAGGGAAACTAAAATGATTCTTTTTTTTCCTTTAGTCTGATAATTCTGAGGGACTATTACACAAACTTCTAGGTTGGACTATAATTCATCAGAGGGCTTTGGTGTATAATGTATAATTACAATGAAAACAATAAATTTAAGGACTTCTTAGTAGCATTAATGAAATCCCCATGTCTACAGTTTTGAACATATATAACTTTGATGGACTCTACAATATTTCCAGCTGCAAGTAAATTCAAGAAAAAGTTATGAAGAAATCAGAAAATTGTCTTTCCTATTCTTTACCATCTTCTCTGTGTGTTCTCAGTTTTGATGTTCCTGGTTTTTTTTTTTATATTTTCCCCCTCTCTTTCTAAGACTGCTCTAAGGAAAAACTCTTAATGTCATATATCTGTAAATTATTATAAAGTTAATACATTAACTGCCAACAGTATTGGTATTTTAACTTTGTAGCTGAGAAATGAAAAGCTTCTTTCTAACTTACCCCATTGTGATTCAGTGATTTTCAACCATCAGCAGACTGGCAGAAGAAGATTGAGTTGTTGCATTAGCTACATCTCTATTGTCATCTACATTGTAGGACAAAATATTATCAATAATTCTTTTTTGTGGTTTTTGAATGAATTAGTTCTAAATAGATTTATTCCTATATAGATGGCCTTAATTACCTATGGTATTATTTTAAACTCATGCTAGCTTACCAAAAGCTAGCACAATTCCTTAGAAAGCATACTTCTGAAAACTACCAATGAGTTGGTATATATTCAGAAAATAGTAATAAGAACATAGTTCAAATGAAAATAGTTACCCTAAAGCCATGCTATATGTTCATCTTTCAAGTGGAAAGTAGTTTTGTAATATCTTGTTATTGGAATATTGTGTTGTTTTTCTTTTTTTAGCAGTGATTAAATAGTACTACCTAGAGTGTTAGAAATGAAAGAGACTTCAACACCAATCAAGAAAATATTACCAAAAAACATAAAATAACTTATCTAGGCTGATTTGTAACAGTGCTAGAACTAGATATATCCATAACCGTGTAAACTTCCTCACAATGCATATCTGTTATGAAAATGAATAGTATGAATAGTTATGAAAATAGTTATGAAAATGAATATGAGCTTAGTATCTGTTGTTTAGCTGATAACATAAATGTCTATTTTATTGTTATCACTTTTAAGCTGCATTTCTCTTTAAAATCAAAATAAAATTATATTAGGAATTTAAGTATTTACTATACCTAATATTTAATTCTCCCCTTACATAAAATGTGTGCACTTTCATTAAACCCATTTCTTGAATAATGAACATTTTTTACCATACTTTCAGTGTAAATGAATCAGAGCCTTCTTTTGAAGCCAGAAGGTATTATTTCTGTTTTAACTGTGTTTAATACAAATAACTTTCTTTCTCAAACTTTCCTTGAAACTTAACCTTTTACTCAGTCATTTTGTTGTTTCTCTTCATATAACAAATCATTCATGAGAATGTGTTAGCCAAATGTAAGGGCAGTGGTTCTCAACCTGATTAGGCACAACTGTCGATTTAGTAGAAATAGTCTTAGCCAGAGAGTTTGCTCACAGCAAGTTGCAGGCATCTTGATCTAATTAAAGTTCATTCTTTTTTTTAAACCAAATTGGGTTTGGGTTCTGTTCACATAAAATTACAGGTGGGCATGGGAGCTAAATAATAATGGAGCACTGGAGTCTTCCTTTCAGATAAGAAAGAAGACCCAGAAACAGCAGTGCTAAAAACCTAAAAAAATTAGAATGGGTTCTTGTGCTCAAGGTTGGTCACCACTGTACGAGTATGAATATATCCATCTAAGAAGCAATACCTGCATATATTACATTCTTACATATTTTAAACTTGTGAAATTGGCATTATAGGAAAATAGTGTTTCTAACTAATACTCCATATACTACAAATACTCTTTCTTTCATAACCTTAAGTTGCACTTACTGATTCCAAACTAACAATGAAAATTTGAATTCAAACTGAACTAGCCCACAAATTCCATCTTCTTCTTTAGTCTGAATTCAGGGATAGTTTCTTAACTTCTGAATATCTGATATATAGATATCTAGTATAATTTCCAAGACTGAAAAAGACAACTTTATAATCATATTGTTGTATAAACTTTTTCAATATGTAATTAAGATGAATTTTACTTAAATATAATTTTCCCTAAATATTCTTTATAATAATGATTTATTTAGTTTAATGTAGTATATAAGCATTCAAAATATAATTTTAAAATATGACTAAGCCACAAATCATATTTATCTATTATGGTGCTATTATTGCTGCCCTTTTTTGAAGAGTCATTTACAGAAAAAAAAAACAATGCATAGAGACATGGCTTAAGTAGAATTTTAAAGATATGTGGCTATTGAAGATAATTCTTTGACGACTTTGGAATTGCATATATATTTATTTACATTAACCATGAAAAATCAGTTTATAATTTTATATTTTAAATTTTATTTTTCTATAATTTGGATATTTAAAGTTTAAAAATTTACATGTAAAAGTAATTTTTACATGCATAAGTTTTCTAACCAAAAATGTACACCTTCCATTCCAGTTTGATCAAATGATTAGTCCTTTTAGGTTATGTATTAACAACACAACTAATTAACAAGATTGGTGGGTTTTGAAAATGTCCCTTTTAGACCCCTTTTAATTTGTTTTTAAGACCTTTTGACTTTCAGCTACAAATGAAAAAAAATCTATCTTCTTTGCATCACTCTTGCCATTTTATTTACTTTTTTCTTCTCCAATTTTGCAGCAGGAACAGATACTCTGTGGCCTATGCAGCTCAGAAGCCCTGGCTATTGAATGCTACAGTAGAAGAAAATATTACCTTTGGGAGTCCTTTCAATAAGCAGAGGTGATTATGAATTCAACATTAATACTAATCAAAATAGAAACAACTAATTATTTTTAATTGATGTGACTACTGTTTTTCAAATGGTTGATCCAATAGTTTCCACATTTCCCTGATTTCCCCTTCCTATGCTTGTTTCTATGATAAATGGAGTCTCCTCATGAAAAATAGGATTCAATGGAAAATCTAAGGCTAACTTTCACCATTTAAGCTCTTTTCTTCACATATATATTTAAGCAATTTTCTGTGTTTCACTTTGAATGTATACAGACCTTAAAAAGTATGAAACTTTCTCTAACTTCTGTAAATTGCTTATATTATTTAGTTTTGTCTTTAACCAAGATTAGTGGGACTGCAGCTTATAACTACCAAGATTCCAAATTTAGTTACCAAGCTTTGAACCCAAAACTAAATTCATCTTTTCTCCGCAGATACAAAGCTGTCACTGATGCCTGTTCTCTTCAACCAGATATTGATTTGTTACCATTTGGAGATCAAACTGAAATTGGAGAAAGGGTAAGTTAAAAGTTACATAATCTTTATTAATCTATAATTTATTTAAAAAACAATATGGAGAAAAGCCTTGACTTTTTTCATTAATTTTCCATAAAATATAATAAGAGCTGATAGCCTAAGTAGTATTCTGTAACAATGGGAAACCAATGGTTCCTATAAGTTCATTTCTCTCTACTTGCTTTGATTCATCCTGAGAAGTCTTACTCAGACTTTCAAAATCATTTCAATAGTTCCATAAGAAAACCTTTCTGAAACAGAATTACAATTTTTTTTGGGGGGGAGTATTATGTAAGAGATGAGGTCTCAGATAATTTCCTTAAATATTCATAGTGCAAGTTTAGAGCCATTATTTCCAAAGTCCTGTAGTATACAGCATTAGAATCCTATTTATAGTCCTATTTCTAGGACTAGTAAATCAAAGCAATTAGAGAGAAATGAACTTTTAGGAACAATTGGTTTCCCATTGTTACAGAATTCTGATTCTGTTCTGTAAATATACTTGGATAGAGGGATTAAGAAGTGTGCTTGATAGGAACACTAGCCAGCAGTTTTCAGATAAGATTAAGTATTCCTTAAATCTCTCCAGAATACAAGTATCCATCTATCAGTATCTATAGTATTTAATAGTATCTAGTCACTGGGTTAAATATAGAATATTTATAACAGACCCTCACAAACATAATTTGGCAGGAAATAGATGTTCAATGCTTGATTCAGTCCAAAAAGTGTCTATTAGATTATTATTATTTTAATATTGTGCTAGTATCATGACTTCATGTTGCCCAAGATGTTTTTATTCAGTATTTTGTTAATTATGCATCGTTTGGTGCATCAAGATTGGTGCCTATAACTTTTTACTCTGCAATCCTCTAATGTTTCTTCCCTGACATGTCTTTTTATCATTTTGTAAAAATTCCTTCAGACTTATCTCTGATATTCAAGCAAAACCCTAAATATCTCTGCAGCTTGGAACTTTGGCTATTTGACCGAAAAGCATGTTGCCAAGCAGATCTTTCTTGAGATAATAACTCATAACATAAATCTAAAGAATCAATTAGTAGCTTTAGAAAAAAGAAATATAATAATAAAAATATACAATACTCATTATTATCTATTACATTTCTTTTTATAAATAATGTCATTCATTGATTCATTATTATTCAATTATCACATATCTATAAAACAAGTTTCCTCAACTGCAAAATAAAGAAAATAACAACACCTCTGTTGCAAGATTGTTGTGAGGATTAAATTAAATAATATTTATAAATTGCTTAGCACAACCCCTGGCACCATTTAAATGTTCCCCCCACATTCCTTCTCTTTAGAAGTGATTAAACTTATTGTATGAGAAATTGTTAAAGTTCTAATATTAAGAAGGATTATTTTATTTAAAAATAGTTTTGATTTTTATAGCTTATACACAAATCATTTTGTTTGCTCAAATGACTGATATTTATGATCTATTATATTTATTAGGGGATTAACTTAAGTGGAGGTCAAAGACAAAGAATTTGTGTAGCTCGAGCTCTCTATCAAAACACCAACATTGTCTTCTTGGTAAGAATATTTCTTTTTGGTTTTATATTTAATTTTTTGCATCATAAAGAAGTAAACATTTAGAGACTAAGAGAAATCTTCATTTACCAAAGAAAATACAGATTAAATTTATTGATTTATAGAACACAGAGTTAGGTCAGGCAGAGTGGACAGAGAAGGATAACAGATAGCCATACTGCTGAGCACTGGCCACACAATATTATGGGATGAGTGCTAAATGACTAAGTTTTTCCTCCCAGAGAATGGAGTAGTTCAAGGAATTACAAGTGGTTTGTTGAACTGTAGTAATACATGTGGAAAAGTTTAAGTGCTATAATTTTAATTCATCAAATATCTTCAAAACATTGATTCATGTGGATCTTCCTGATTCTAGGCCCAGTATTCTACCCTCCTGGGCCACCCAGTTGCCCCTGTGCTTTACCAGGAATGTGGACATTTCTTTCTACCCCACTAATGCTACAAATGGTCTCAGTTTTCTTTGCTGATTATCTGGGGTCTTTGATGTAAACCATCATGTCATTTACAAATAGATTTTGTTCCTTTTCTGTTAATGTGGTTGCCTTTAACTTTTTAAATTTGTCATACTTGTTATTGTTGGCATTTCTAAAGCCATGTCACTTAAGAAAGATAAGGAAATCTTGTTTTGGTCTTGCACTTGTTGGAAAAGCGAATAAGATTTTTCCATTGCAAACAATAACTTTTGGCTTTAGACATTCTTTTTATCATATTAAAAATTGCATATCTTAGAAAAACTGAAAGTTCCTATATTGATGAGAATATCTTTAGTCTCAATAAGAAAGTACAGTACTTTAAAAAATAGTTGATATTTCCCCAAAAGCTATATTTAGCAACATTTTAAACCAAGATAAATGTAATTATTTGGACTGAGGGAAGGGTTTTTCATTATTGTCTTTTGGGTCTGGATCTAAACACAAGTTTTAGGGACAAGAAAAATTAGGTATGCTTAACAAGTCAATATAAAAGGGTACTAAGTTGGAATATACTGATAGAGTTTTTAAAGTAGGTTTATGGAATAAAACAATTGAAAATTTATGCCAATACAGTTCAAACATTTTAAAAATTGACCTTCTATGCCTACATATCTTTTCTAGTAGTATGTGTCTATCTGTGGTATAGCCTAAATGAGAATTATATTTTGTCAGACACTACTTTTGCATTATGTGATTTTGGTTGCTTTGCTTTTAAAAGATTGCTTAGTCTAATTGTTTTCCTGATGTTAAACCATCTTTGTATTCCTAGTATAAATTCAATTTTATATAATAAATAATTCATTAGCTATTTTCCTATAGTCTTTTTTGCTAAGATTTTATTGTATTTCCCTATTAAAAATAATTTTTGCAGTAAATATGGGTCCTTCTTAAATGTTTGAATTAATTTTTAAGTCTATCTGGACATATCTTTTGGAAGGTAGATTTTTTAATGGCTTGTTCAAAATTGCTTTCTGAAACTAGTCAGAAAACACATATTAAACATCTTATTTTCTGCAAGGCATTGTACTAGGCAGGCTATCAGAGGAATATAGTATGTATATAAATAAATATCAAATAATAGGCAAATGATATAAATATAAATAATACAAAAATCAGGGCAAAGAAAAAAATTAGGTAGTGTTCTAGGAAAATTTTTTGAAGAAGAGCTAATTTTCAACTTGAAGACTCAGGATACCTTTGAGAAGAATGTTATCAAATTAAATGTAGTATATGTCATGTACTATTCTAAATTCTGGGAACTCAAAGAAACATAGAAGATAGTTCTTGCTCTCAAGAATCTCACAGTCTGATGGGGAGAAAATAAGCAAACAAAAGGGTATACACAAAATATGTTCAGGATATAGGCTGACTTTGAATCTTGTTTCTGCTGTTTAATATCTGTATTAAAGATGTCACTTACCCCTCAATGGACTTCAGTTTTCTCAACTGTAAAATGAGAGAGCTAGATGATGATGGTTTTAAGAACTACAAATCTTTAAATTTCCATAAACTCTAATTGTGACATGATAGTAATATAATATTGAAATGTATCAAATGTCATTCCCTATTAAAGTATAATCATTAACCAAGATAAAAAGCCCAATAAAATAGACATTCTCTTTGTTTTGCCATAAAATCTTTGCTTACTATGCAAATTACTACCACCTTAACTTGTCTAGAGGGAAAGAAGAAGAGAGAGCACAGAACTAGAGTGAGAATCAGGGATATGCTGGTAAATATTTTATAATTGACTCTCTAAAAAATGTATAATTAAAATTTTCTCCTTCATTTTCTTGTCTAGACAATCATCAAAACAATAAATCTAGCCCTGATTCATAGCATTTGCCAATTTTCAAGGAATAAATGCTCATGCTAAAAATTTAGCAATTGATTCTTATGAGCCAGCATCAGCCAGTTTAGTACACTGGAAGGAATCTTAGAGGTCATTTATTCCATGAAAGGAGTCTACCCTCATTTTATAAATAAGAAAACCAATGTCCATGGAGATGAAATGACTTACCCACAGTATTTGAGCCAAGGTTCTGAATTTATTTCACCAAGCTATTACCATTATACCTTTATAGACAATCCAGAGAAAACTAGATTATGAAAACTCAGCTGAAATCCATTTTACATTGCTTATTTACACGCTCAGAATTTACCAGAAAATGGGGAGTACTCTGGGAATTCTTTAGTCTCTGTTACAAAAGGAAACATTTTCTTCTGCTCTACTGGAGCCAGAAATAAGTCCTAAAGACATCTGGATTATAACCATGGTGGCTTCCTGAATTACCCCAAACTAGCATTTTCCTAGAGACTCAGTCTGAATAAATGCAGCTGCCTTGAAGTCTGACTAAATGGACCACTGAGATATATCCTCAGTAGTGAGAGGAGTATTCTATAATACGAGTTGTTTTCACTTCATCTAAATCTTAAAATATGTATTTTTAGACTTTTTATGCTTTCATAATAATAATAATAATCAGTGTTTCACATTTTTATCAATGAATAATTCTAATATCTCATAGTAACTTTGGTGTTACTTAACATTTTATATGTTGCTGATATTTCCATTAATTAAATTACAAATAATCAGAATTTTTCTGCTTTTATTATGCTTTTTACTTTTTCTAAGAAAAAAAAAA